>JAQRGA010000498.1:0-51278 GCA_029237695.1 Conchocele bisecta | reverse complement strand
TTTGTTTCCGAATTTACTAATATCTGCCATACAGTTGAAATATGTGCATTAAATGAAGGAGGCGATGAGGCGGTTAATTTAACCTAGCTAGTTTATTCTCCTCTGCACGAAGCCATGGTAATGTAAGGACCGTGAAAAAGGCTGAGTGTGAGTGCATGCATGTGATATATAGAGACTCAGCCGTAACAGTGTTATCCTATATGATAATGATATTTGACGGTTGGTCAGGGAAAAACATATCAGACAGGGAATGATCGATATTGGGCTATATATGCAAAGTATGATGTAATATGTTTTCGGGCCCAGCTACTGTCGTTTCGCGGCTTTCGTTGTATTCTAGATGCTATTATTCGAGTTCAGGTGCGGCGTTTATCTGTTGTTATTACAATAGTAATTGCAAAGAGACACATTATATGTAATTGTAATTGCCAATTACAATTTTGTGGATGGTACTTATAATGAATTTCAAAGAGACACATTACATGTACCAACACGCAACAACCCACTTGGCAATTACGGTACTCCATAACAGCGTGTTCCGAACTTGTCTATGATTGGTCATTATCTGAAATACAGTAGTATTTATCTAAATAATTGATCAGGAAATTATATAATTGCATTTAAAATTAGTGTCGACCATTATGAAAACCAGACACTAGTGAAGTTATTTTGATTTCACAAGGTTTTGCATAGTTCAACATTTATTCAGCAAATCATTGACACTATGTTAAGTTTTCAGATTTTGTTTTATCGCCTGATTTAGGCTCGTCTTCATTCCCATGAAGGCCTCCATTTTTGTCCGAAATGTTTTGTTTGCTTTGTCACTTTCTTAACATTTAAAGCATTTATATTTTTGTGAAAATCATTTAATGGCTTGATATGCAGTAATTATTTACTGGTTATAAGTATACCAGCCTGACATGGCGTTGTTTACATGCTTTGTTTATATAAACATTGGTGTACAAATAAATATGGCATTCATGTAGGCATTTCCCTGTTTATTATGGCGCGTCGCTATAGTCATGATCGATATATTGCGATTGACAAAACAGTTTCTTATACTGGAGCAGTGGGTAAACTGGCGGCCAACGGTGGCATTTGATTTTAATTTTGCACTGCGTGCGTTCGATCCTCACTTTGGCCATTATATATATATATCTTTTTTTTAAATATTGTTTTTGTGTTTTCTTTTTATTTTTAATGAATCTTTATTACATGTAACACCAATTGACATGGTAATTATGAACCACATGCATCCACGTTTATTTATTCATTTGTTTATTATCTGAAGTGAGAGGTTTATTTTTCGACATGGTATTCTCCGTAACATATTTGCATTTGTAGTGAGTCGAGGTGGACTTTCACAATAACACACGAATGTGCAGAATACATTTCACAATGATTAGGTTCAAAGTGAAGTGTTTTATAATTTTGTGTAAAAGTAAATGCACGACTGTTTCGGGATGTGTGCGTTACCTCTGGCGCCAAAATAGTAAAAGCGAGAGAAAAATGTATGCCTTTGGCAGGAGTCGAACTCACGACCGTCCGATCACCAAACAGCAGATCTACCCACTAGAGCACTAAACGATATTACTATTATTAGCAATTCTATCGAATGTTAATGCGTTTACGCTGGTATATAAATACCATGTATACAACATATGACGTAAACTATTTAAAAATAGCGCGTGTTTACAATAATATTTACAATAATAACGCGCCAGCTCAAAGCGGTATAAATGACAGACGATAATAAGTTGCTGGAGGTCAATTGATGAGTCCAAAAATAGGTAAACCATGTGTATTATCATATCATAGCCTCGTTTTCGTGTATAATGAATACATAATGGCATGCACGTGCATGCATGTCGCAATAATAGTGTATCTTGGTGCTCAAATAGACAAGCAGTGTCTGGCTCAGTGGTATCGAAGCCGGTGAATGTCCATGCTTTTGCAGAACTTTTGTTCTATCTGGTCGAGAGTTCGAACCTCACAAAAACACTTATTTTGTCGATATTATTGTGTTCTTTTTATGATTGGTTGGTGGAGAGGGAAATATGTGTAACGGCGATGGTTATCACTGTTGCTGTATGACCTCAATGTGACAATATCGCAGAGAACATACTTCCAGATCCTTCATGTACTGTAGGCATGACAAATGATGGACACAAATGAAATGTGCATTTAGTTATTAGTTTTCATCACAGTGAGACTAACTTTCTACATGTAAACTATCTCATGCAGACGTTAATGTAATTTGTAAGCGCAACACATTTAAAAAATATATAATAAAATATAAACAAATAAAAATATATCTATGTATGAAAAACTAAGATTCGAACTCACTATCTACAACATAGAGATCCGTCGCTCTAACCCCTGGACTACATAACACTTGGTGACAAATCTCAAAATCACTATTGAAAAGGAATGCAGGCACGGGTATATTTACCTGTCTCACCTGTTATGTGTCTTGTTTATGACCGGTTTGTTTGCAAACAAGTAGCAAGTTATCGTCTGCGGACTATACACCTCTACATTCTTTCGTTTGTTTTAAGTAATTATCTGCATGTGGGTTATTAATTATGTCACCGACTACGAGCAGAACTGGTCCGTTAGCAAATTGCATAAACCCAGTATACTTATGTATCAATAGTTTTCCATATGTACAAGGGCCCGGCTGATACACTGATTCAGTATAGCCCCATATCATGTACACTGCAGACGTATGTCATAAAGGTGTATTTATCGGCCGGGGCCTACATGTAATAACCATGGGATACAAGTATTTACAATTCTCTAGTGGTAGGTTCAAGTCATGGTCAGGTAGAATCGTCTCAATGAGAAGATTATATATGGCACTAATCTTGACAGGCCGGGGGAATAAATATTGGCACGCATGGAGCAGGTAAATCTACTCACAGGATGATCCGCCGCTAATAGTACAAATACTATCCGCTAATAATGACTGATATTATTCTCTCATGAACGGGGGTGTCTTCATGTACAATGTCAGTGTGTGACAACAGACGGGCCCGCGGCCGGCAAAGAATACATGAAAACATAATTTACTATGTCGTACTCCATCATTACGTCAATACAAGGGAATAAATTATGTGAAATAATACATGAAACATGTTCATAAAATGGCAAAAGACAGAAGTGCTTACCTGAATAGTGTGAAAACTAATTTACGAAACACATAAATTTGTGACTGCTCTTGGCTGGCGTCTCACGGTGGAATGAGCCACGATCTCGTAGATCACGCCCGAAATTCAAATCCGAACGAGATTCTACGAGACGTTAGTCAGAGCAATGAAAATTGCCCACCAGGCACCACATACGGCCCAAAAATACGAAAAATAAACCGTGCCATACTATGTTGCTTCTAAAAAAAATATAGGGATATAGAATAGTATGGGCTAAATAGGGAGCTATATGGTCTATATGGGATAATATGGGAGCTATATGGTCTATAATGGTATTATAGGGTAGGTTTGCAGAGTGTGTTTGGGTTTGGAGAGGTAAGTATCGCGTGGTCTCAACAATAAAACAACTCAGGTTACATTTACGGTGTCAGATTAAATCACGATACGGAAGGCGATATGCTTCTCATACCGAAAAGGTACTTACAGTATTGTTTCGTATTTTATGTCGTTACCTTTGGTATGACAAACTGTAATCGGACGACAGACTGAAGATCACGCGACTTCCTCGTTTACTAAACTAAATTGGGGAATCCCCGTCACTCGCGTCTGCGCAGTCTGATCTGATGTATGGTAAGGAGCTACCGCGCTCGCCATTATGACCTACGCTGTTCGCCACTAATTTTCGCTAATCACGTATAATATTGTGCGGACGCACGGACGGACGGACACCGTTTTGAAAATTACACCGAGCGCTCGGACGAACGCCGTTACAACGCGGTAACTATATGATAGGCATACCTCCATATACTACGATGTGAAACGAAAACTGACCACAAGATAATCACAATGTACATGTAAACATAACTGACCGCTCGGACAATACCGGTATAAATGATAGACTATAGTAAGCCGCTGGAGGTCAGTCGATGAGTTCAACAATATGTAAACCAGGTGTATTATCATAAGCCTCGTTTTCGTGTATAATAAATACCTGATGGAGGGCACGTTATTATTTACAAAAAAATCTTGGTTTTTGTAAATATATTTTTGTAAGATAAAAAATCACACATCTTCTTAGGTAAAACATGTCATGGTACATAACTCACTGTGGTGATGAAGTGTGTATTCGTGCCCGGTAGCTCAGTCGGTTAGAGCGATGGTACGGTAAACCCTGTGACAAAAACACAACAAATATCTTGGTTTTTATACGTATTATGTTTTACCGCCGAGCGGGCGGCTGATAGAAAAATCGCATAGTGCGTGTACACAACTCCTCCGAAACCGTTCAGTCGATCGATGTGAAACTATACACATGTATTCTACACATATTGAAGATGTGCACCTTGGTGTTTTTATGCCGAACATTTTTTTTAACAAAAATATCGCCTTTTAAAGTTAGCCATTTTTTCTTCATTTTTCTATACAATTCTATATACGGTACAGAGTTTGTGTACACAACTCCTCCGAAACAATTCAGTCGATCGCTATGAAACTATACACACGTCTTCTACACATATTGAAGATGTACACCTTGGTGTTTTTATGCCGAAATTATTTTTTGTTTAAAAATATCCCCTTTTTAACTTAGCTATTTGTTCTACATTTTTCTATACAATTGTATATTGGGTACCGAGTTTGTGTACACAACTTCTCTGAAACCGTTCCGCCGATCGATCTGAAACTATACACACGTCTTCTAAACATATTGAAGATGTGCACCGTGGTGTTTTTATGCAGAAAAAATATTTGTTAACAAAAATATCACCTTTTTAACTAGACGTGTACTGTCTGTTCATGATTGCACAGTACACAAACAAGTCGTGGATACTAGTACAGCCATACACCTGGTTACAGCGGAACCTCATTAAACTGGACACAATACATTTGTACCTTCATAGGTTTCTTTGCAATTTATCTCTAATATGTTGTTCCTGATTGAAAAGTATTAAAACCTTAAACGGACTGATCATATAATATATATTATGTGGCTGTGGACTGTGAGAAATTGGGGGTCCACCAACCGTACCTGTACACTACCTTCGTGCCACGTCAAGGGAGGCGGTGTACTGGGCGAATTCACTCATTCTTGGCTGTCGGTGAGATTGAATTAATTGATTGTCGTGGCCTCACAAGAAAATATGTCTGACCACTGCGATCAGATCAGGGGTCTACACTGTTCACCCCAGACAGTAGTTTTCCTGACACGAACATTTTTGTTTATTGGTTTTTAACGGCCTATCAACACAAGCGAAGTCATCGGGTTTTTACCCCGCATTTAAATTTTAAACCCCCCCCCCCACCCAAATTTAAATTTAATTTATTAATAAATAATATATTTTAATGCTGCATTGTCGTGAAAATCCCAAAATTAGAAACATAATATTTATATCGAGATAAATATATATTCAGCTCTGAAATTAGAATAACCTGACCTGGTGCCAGGTACATACCACACAGTCACTTGGCCCCTTCCCCGAAAAAGTAATTACTCATAAATAAGGGGTATAAACAGATTCAACTCTCAAATATAAGAAAGCCAAAGACCAAATGCCTCTGGTCGGGATTCCGGTAAGGATGAATCCTGATCATTAAATTACCTATCGCATGCTCCCAAACAACCACAACTGACACAAACAGAATTGATTGATGTATTCAACGGCAACAACAACATCAGTGGAATGAAAATACTATGAAATACCGTTTTTATGCCTATGGTGGGATTTGATTTATTGGTGTTTAACGGCCTATCTGTGTCCCAACGTCCCAAAGTCTCATCCAAATACGGGTGGGATGGAATGACTATTTCAAGCATATGACTGGGATTGGAAAACTGGAATACTGCTGACCAGTATCCGTGAATTTAGACGTACGACTGTAATCTTTATTTTATTTATTTTTATTTCAAAGACGATTGGATAATAATCTACTATAAATGACAGACGATAATAAGTTGCTGGAGGTCAATCGATGAGTCCAAATATAGGTAGTTCAGGTGTATTATCATATCATAGCCTCGTTTTCGTGCATAATTTATACATTATAAAGTGCACGTGCATGCATGTCAATATAATAGTGTATATTGGAGCTCAAAATAGACATGTAATGTGTGGTTCAGTGGTATCGAAGCGGGAGAAAATCCATACGTTTGCAGAACTTTTGTTCATTTTATCTGGTCGAGAGTTCGAACATCATAAAATGCATTACTTTTGTCAATAACATTCTGTTCTTTTTATGACTTGTTGGTGGAGATGGAAATATGTGAAACGGCGAGGGTTATCACTATTGCTGACCTCAATTTGACATGGTCGGCGAGAACATCCTCCAGAATCTTCATGTACACACATATGAAATGTGCATTTAGTTATTAGTTTTCTTCAAAGTGAGACTAACGTTCTACATGTAATCTATATCTTGCTTAAGTAATGCAATTTGTTAGAGCAACACACATAAAAAAAAATATAATAAAACATAAACAAATCAAAATATATGTGCATGAAAAACTAAGATTCGAACTCACTACCTACGGCATTGATATCCGTCACTCTTACCCCTCGACTACATAATACTTGATACAAACCTCAAAATCAATATTGAAAAGGAATACTGACACAGGTATATTTACCTGTCTCACCTATTCTATGTTTTGTTTATGACCGGTTTGTTTGTAAACAAGTAGCAAGTTATCGTCTGCGGACTATACCGTAACAAACCTAAATACCATTTGTTTGGGTAAACAAACCACTTTAAATAGGGAGTTTCCCAACCAAAACAAACTGCACCCAAATATGAGACACGCCATGTGATTTTGTTTTATGAAATATCTTTAAAAAACTGTGATAATTCTGTAAACAATGTCGAAAGATGGCCAATTTATCATAACAATTGAATTAATTCCGCATTTGCCATGGAAAATTCATCAGCTTTCAACGTCATTTACGGAAAATATTGTAAATTGTGTAAATATCATGAGATATGGCACATGGTCTAATGTACAAAATCACACGGCGTGTCTCAGATGTACATTGTCATTGTGATACACCAGTACAACAATACTAACCCTAACTACTGCCACAATTTTTGTACAATAAATCGTGTCCGACTATCTATGGTTATTATGGTAATAGTTTCTCTCGCTGCAACAAGGACTATATTATACTTCAGAGAAAGGTATTGACCAGCATCTGTGAAGTGTTCATCTATCTCGTTATGAGTAAGACTGGGCAGGATCTACGCAGATTCAAATATGTCTGCAAGGTCAGTGAATGTCATATTCAATGTCACAGGCTGACACATCAGTCAAATGTAATTTCTTACCAGTGTGAAATGGAAACTCCCATGTTTTTCAGACTATTCCATTTATCAGAAAGGGGTATTGGTTTAGAAATAAGAACGATATCCACACATTTTGCAGATCCTGATAAGACGGCTCGTTACGAGCCTGCTCTTCGTGATTTACTCTGTTTGCAAACATTATGGTAGAGGTATGTAGAGTTGACAGGGTTAAATATGAGTACATATTCCGCATGTACTCTGAACATTTTGTTGACTTTCTTTTGACTTTCAATGATATTGTTGTAAGACCTTACCAGTTAGACAATATGGTGTTGTATGTTTTGTCCATGTGCTGTATTATTTCTCCATATACAACACACAACAGCGTATTCTCCAGTTTGTAGCAAAAATAAAGACAATTGTATTAGCTATAGTGTGCTAAGCTATGCAGGTGTTAGGGTAGGTCTGTTAACAATGACTACATGTATATGTACTAGAATGTTATCTGTCGATAACACACGACGTTCAGAAAAAGCTGCAGATGTGATCTGGTAACTTTTCCTTTGTGTATGTCCTACTATGTACGAGCACATGTTAATTGCATAACTTGCATACATTATTTTTTCTGACAGGCAGCTGGTTGAGAGCACGCCAAGGGTAACCATAGGTCTTGACTTTCTTGCTATTTGAGAGTTGTATCCGGTTATGCCCATTATACAAGTAGCAACAATAGTACAAAACCTATTTACCTTTACGGAGTGTGGCTACGTAACTCTGGTTTGGCGAAGAGCTGACACCAGATCAGATTATTCTAATTTCAAGGCTGACTATAAAAAATCTTTTTGTAAATATTTAGTTCTGATTTTGAGGTTTTCTCCCATCCGTACATGTGAAATATGGGATTAAACCACATTAACCACATTAACCGCCTAAATTACGTAACTTAAATAACACCCCGATAAACACCACCCAATAAATACATTTTCTTCCGTCCACATATACGGATAATAACTAACATAATCAACACATTTATGTCAATTATGCAGTAATTGTGGTTTTGATGTGGTGCACATATAATCTGTTTTATCATGTTTTATTAGCTCTGTGAATGCACTGATTTTAATGGATTTAGTCATGGAGGAATGCACATGAAAATCGCCTCCATGTTGTTATCTGGTTCACTGGGTTCATTAGAATCTTCTCATGAGAATTATAATACATGTGGTACCATTGTAATTCAACTTACTAGTGATATTATAATTATTCGCTAGGTATGATTGCCGGTGCAGTGTGACGGCGACATGACGATCCGTTGGTTGCTTGTGTAAACGTTTTGGGACCATATCCCGGTAGGTTATCGTCATATTTTGCATTAGCTGCACAGGTTGCACTACACCGCCGTCAACGGTAAACAATTGCGTAATTGCATTTGTATTTCGCGCACTAAAATATAGGAAAAACCTGCACGACGTTGACGTTCATACTCGCTATATTGTTATTGAGAGATAAATCTACAATATAACGCAAGACTATTACCATAAACTTACATAATAAAGTATGTATTAGCAACATTCTTAGGTCACTCTCCACGAAGTAGAAAGGAAACAAACGCACGTTTTGAAAGACTACTCCGTCATAATGTAATGCAGTGTAATGAAATGTAATTACGGTTATGTACTCAGAACTAATATTGCATGTGTGTAAATAGAGTTTAGTACATGTACGTCTATTTATCCTAGACTGGTTGTTGGTTCAATCTGTCATTTCACTCGATCAACAGTTACGTGAAACACTGCGCGAACATGTTTGGTTCATGAGAATCGTCTCCTTTGTATACAATGCTCGACAATGTTCGAGCCGTGAAAGGAAGAGTCCCGAATATTGTGAACTGCAATAATTCACCAGTGGTTTGTTGGATCCATGCACTGTGTAATAGTGTGTAAATGTTTTGTAAATAGAAATGTAGAAAGGTACTGTATGTTTCAGAAATAATCTATTTGTTGGTACAAACAATTACACAACCGCAGTTCGTGTCCCGTGGTGATGCTTTCCACAACTTGCATGACGTCAGTATCCCTCACACATGCGCTAGACGGGAAGGTTTACCCCATTACACGTGTCTACATACACGTGTCTTGTAATGAAACATATACTGTATGTGTCAAACGCACGAAGTGGTGAACCTGTAAGATGGCGTGTACATACGAAGATGGCGGAGATGCCAACACAATGTTGCATATGGTATACAGTAACAAGACAATATTCACATATGATATACACATATATCACATCACTCTTATGAAGCAATTATCATTGAATTCAAGTGTATATGTCAATAACCTAATTATTTAACCCTTTCAACACCACAGGCCTGTACAGTGGATTTGGCAAAAAGTGTAGATCCAGATCAGAATCTGCACTTTTTGCAAGTAATTTTTAAATTTTTTAGAACAAAGACACCCCCTTTTCATCAATGGACTGGTCTGAAAATCGTTTTGTGACAATTGGATTGGTTGCAAAATTAATGTATGCATATAGATTCCAGTTACTTAGGGGTGAAAGGGTTAAAGCTACCATTTGTTCCACCTACACGTAGGGAGCATTGAATGTGAACAAACGCCTCAAAGATTTCCCACAATCGGCGGCTAATACGAACCTCGTTATACATTTTAGTTGTAAACTTACGAACTTCTTAGTCGTACGGCGCTTAGTGAAGCGAGCCCCAGGAATGGATTTGTTATGTTAACATTGCGCCCGACCCCACTGTGGGTATACATGTAGTACGTCATGGGCACCTGCTATTTGGATGGGGTGCAAAAATCGTTATATGACAATTACATGAAAAACTGCAGAAGCTAATGAGATATCATTGATTAAGTCACTTCGCCGTCATCAGAATGTTTGACCAAGCTAAATATATTGGTGTTATACTCATATATCTTAATATCTTGGTGGGCCCGTAAAAGCTAAAACATGACAATAAAATGAAACCATATTTTTTTCCGTTTACTGGGTTCCTGGACAATACTTTTAACCAATACAACCAATACCGACAGACATATCGCACGACTGTAACTGACCGAACTACGTAGCCTGATGACGATATATACTGTTTGTTAGAACCATAACTGGTGTTCATGTATGGAATGGCGCACAGATCCTGATCAGACTATGGGTATACACTGGTCGCAAAACCCGTAAGCCATATTTCTCCAGTCACAGCCAAAAATGGTGCTATTTCTTCTTTGTATAGAAAGCCTAGTTATCGAAACTATGTTAGTTTAACACACACACATACACACACGCGCACACGCACACACACGCACGCACACACGCACACACGCACACCTAAAGCACGGCTCTATCTGTAATGTAAAGACTAATAACTGAGCATACATATATCTGCATAGTGAATAGTGCATAGCACTGGTGGAATAGTTACACAGTTATTTTATAATTATTTAACTCCTATGAAAATCATTTTGTGCCTAACAGATGGGACCCCAACTTCAATATACACGCACAGCTATACATTCATGAAGCACAAACCCGTTTAAACCCGTCACTTACCTGCGATCGATGTTACTTTAACTGACAGTCGTGTAGCCAGTCAATCGCAGGAACGGCCGTCACTTTTATCATCACAAACGCAAGAAAGCAAATGTGTCTCCGTCGCGTGACCAAACAAGTATGCGGGGTGTTTCATGAAACAGCGATCAGGACGTGAATATATTCGCCGTCTAAACATGATCCGTGTCTTTCACGCCTGGTTACGTATCCTTGTATTCAGGAGTTACATTTCACATGGGTGTATGCAGTAACCTGTTTTTCCACATTCTTACTGAAAGTTATAAATATAAAATATCAATGGTAAGGAAAGCGAAACATAATCCTGCTGAATATAGACACAATTTGCTGCAAATATATTGTTTAAAATGTAACATTTTCAGTTATTTTCTATGTTTTGACAAAATCATAAATTCAAATAAACTATGATTCTGGAAATTAGACAATGTCTGCCTAAGTTACTACAAATGTACAAATGCGTAAACAGCAGAAGGTCCTATCAAGGTGTGGGATCACGTGTGTCCGATACGGCGTGAAGTCATGTTTTTTTGGACGTGTTTACAATATATTTCCTGTAATATCCTTCTAATGGAATTACATATTTTCATAGAACGCCTATATTCTCGTAAATAGTTACAGGCGTTCTATAATTACAATCGGTCGATGGGCCGAATGGGGTTCGCTGCGGGAAACTTCGTAAAATGAAAGTGTGCCAATACCAACAAGATATATGTTAGTTCAATATTGAAACATGCTAACACCTGTAGACATTGATAGGTTATATTAAAATAATAATACGCATGTAATTTGCCAAAAAATAGCTTCCCAATGAAATTTAGTTTAAATAGATTATCCCGTATGGAGCCTCATTTAGAACCTCTGGTACATTTAGAGTCAATATTTGAACCGTTTACTAAACGCCATAGTGTCATGTGTCCAATTTATTGGACACAGGACACTTTTTTTTAATGTAATATACCAACCAATAACAAATTTACGTTTAAAAAGTCAGCTATTGTTGTTAAATGCGATTGTATTTTCATTGTGACGTCATACTATATTTCGTGTCCTGCCAAACGCGTAATAATACAATGATTGGTCATATTGCCATTACACGTACTGCCATCGTGATTGCTGTCTTCGTTGTTGATAAGCTCTAAATACGGAAATACAGATACTCATTGTGTACTCAACGATTTGTGAATGCTACAGACGTACTTTGAAAATCCGTTCCATTCAACAGCTGATTTACACATACATAATCCGGGGCCGCACACAGGCATTCGGCGTGTTTCGGCTTTCGTCGGTATAACTCGTATATATATATATAGTTATACTGATGAAATCAGAAACACGCCGAATGCCTGTCCGAAGTACACGTCGCGTGATGCAGACGCATCAATTTCAAAAGTTCAGTGCAACCGTAGTAAACTGGTCTGATGACGTAATAGCGCGTTCTAAGTAACGTCAGGAGACACATGCTTTATTTAGGTAGGTGTTGGCTTGGCCCCGGAATGAGCATTGTCTACAGCCATGGTCAGCTCGCGGTGTACGTTTAGTAGAGGACCCAGTGGGTAAAAACAAAAATCGAAAAACCGGCCCTGGAATAATATACGGCTGATTTTGTTTGCATATCGTTAGTATAATCATTGCTGAGTTGCGAAATCGTAATTAAAACAAATCAAAGTACTGAAACTAGGTTAGCTCCACACGATTACTAATAAGTATTATCTATTTGTACAATAATGTTTAATGGCTTATTATCAGCTGAAGTTATTTAATATCTGTTAACTAAGGGCCAAATCCCATATTTCATGTGTAGGGAAGCCGGAAAATCCCAAAATCAGAACAGAATATTTACAGACAAAAATATACAGTCCCTGTACGTGGTTTCGCACTCTTTAAAGTACATGCCCATTCAGTAGGCACATGATGTTCTTTATAGGAATTAAATAAGTGTATAATTGTGTCACTATTCCACCAGTTCTAAAGATTACGAGTCGCTGTTCTACGGGTATAATCATTTAGTAATATTTATTTTGCTGATAGTGACGCGCGTTGGTATCAGGCCATTTTAATAATTATGTTTTAGTATCAAATTCCCATGTTGACATTGGCCTGTAAAATGATGCAGGATAACTACATATACAGGTATCGACGAGTCCTACATTTAAAGCTACATGCCACTCAGTAAGCACAAACTGTTCTTTATAGGAATTAAATAAGTGTACATGTATAATTGTGTCACTATTCCAGCCCGCTATACAGACATAACCATTTAGTAATATTTTACTGATTGTGACGCGCGGTAGTATCAGGCTATTTTCATATGCAAATGAGGTATGCTATTTTTTAATTATTTATACTAATTAAATGCCTCACCTGAAAAAAATAATATTTTCGACAGATTATAAAGTATGATCATTGCACATCAAAAAATAAATACAGCGTATAAATAGTAATATCCGTTAACATTTTCAGGTAACAAAGATATCGTCCCTGATATCAGTGTGGAAAGTTACGTACGATATAAAATGTGTGATAATGTCAATCAATACGTGGGGTAATGGTGAATTAATGTTTATTTTGCCAGAAAATGTCTCTTATGTAAAGAACATGTTATGCCTACTGAGTGGGCATGTACCTTTAAATATATTTTCATAGAACGCCTATATTCTCGTGAATAGTTACAGGCGTTCTATAATTACAATCGGTCGATGGGCCGAATGGGGTTCGCTGCGGGAAACTTCGTAACATGAAAGTGTGCCAATACCAACAAGCTATATGTTAGTTCAATATTGAAACATGCTAACACCTGTAAACATTGATAGGTTATATTAAAATAATAATACGCATGTAATTTGCAAAAAAATAGCTTCCCAATGAAATTTAGTTTAAATAGATTATCCCGTATGGAGCCTCATTTAGAACGTCTGGTACATAAAGAGTCATATTTGAACCATTTTACTAAACGCCATAGTGTCATGTGTCCAATTTATTGGACACAGGACATTTTTTTTAATGTAATATACCAACCAATAACAAATTTATACGTTTAAAAAGTCAGCTATATTTGTTGTTAAATGCGATTGTATTTTCATTGTGACGTCATATATATTTCGTGTCCTGCCAAAACGCGTAATAATACAATGATTGGTCATATTGCCATTACACGTACTGCCATCGTGATTGCTGTCTTCGTTGTTGATAAGCTCTAAATACGGAAATACAGATACTCATTGTGTACTCAACGATTTGTGAATGCTACAGACGTACATTTCTGCAAATTTGCTAAAGTTGAGGAGGAGGACAATACGGCCGTCAGTCCAAGAGACATCAATAAGTTGAACCTACATTTTACATAACGTCCCTACTACTACTAGCTACCAGGACTCGAAACAATTTGTTTTCAAGGTAGGAATTATTTCTTTATTACTGTTGGACCAATATTTGAATCGTTGCTGACTTCGAACAGCACTTTTAACCCACAGGGCTACTAAAAATTAATTCCATTCTATTCAATCTAACATGAAATTCCATGTGTGGGGGAGGGGGATTTTCAATGTCCAAAATTGCCTGTGGCATGTGCCGACCCGAGTCATTGGTTTTTTACGCGACCAAGTAGTTGTTTTACAATTGTTGATTTAAATAAGCTTAATTTATTCTAATTTAATGGTGCATCTCGGAATCTGTGTTGTTTGTTTTGGCACCTCGATACCTTTGTATATTCTCTTTGAAAATTATTTTTGTTTTCGTTCCAAACAAGTCGATTCTTTATCTATTTTAGGCTATTATCTGTTATTCTAAATTGTCTATATAGGACCTTTTATTAGCCAACTTGCAAAAACAGTACATTCCTTTCCCCCCCCCCCCCCCCCCCCCGCCAGTCAAATGGTGTTTATAAAAACTGTAACAACAGTGCTGTAAAAAAGTAAAAAAATTGAGGTGTGGCGAAATCCGAGGTACACTGGCCAATTTTGCACAGCGGTTGAATTTTCCCCGAAATATCATGAATATAGGCCGGTGCAGTATTTCTATTAGTAAGTAAGGTACCCCGGCTTTCGCACCGGGGGGTATCAGTGTGGCCTTTAGCACCACACCTCCCCCAATATTTTACATGTCTGATTATTCATGTTGTTTTTTCTTAAGACAAGTGTTTTATCAGAAAGTCCACGTGTTTACACGATTTTAGAAAACATATAACAAACAGTGACCAAACAAGTAAAAAAATTGAAGTGCAAGTATTTATGTATTAAGTTTTATTTGTATTGCAGTGGGTGGGCTTTCCTAAAATTTTATTTGTAACACAGGGTACCCATTTTGGTTTGGTCTGGAGGGGTGGTGGTGATGAGGGACTTTTTTATTTTTATTTGCGTTCATTTATGGGGTTGACCTCTCGAAATATGGGGGGGGGCGGGGTGGGGAGACTGGTATGTTTGTTGGATTAAAACAATCATGTCTGTTAATTCTGCGCTCCTAAAATTAAATTTTTTTTTAATTTTAAAATTTTTCGTGAAAATGTTCCATATTCAGTCAAGTCAAAATTTCACTTGAACATTAAAGGCAAGTTTCTTAGCCAAGGATAATCACGGCTAAGCAGAATGGCTTTTTACTCTTTCATTACTTGTCGTACTAATTATCTTTGTATCCGCTAGCGGAGACCCCAGCCAAATTTGATCAAAAACTATCCAAGTCCATTTTGTCCTTGAGTTTGCGAATAATAACGGGAAAAAAAAAAAAAAGAAATAAAATATGATAAAAGATAAAAAGTAATAAAATTGAATAAAAATAAAAATAAAAAATAAAAAAAAAAAACCAAAAATAAAAAAAAAAAAAAAAATAAAAATGAAAATATACCCAATAATAAAAATTTAATAAAAATATAATAATAAAACATGAAATATTAAATTTAAAAGAAAAATATAAGAATAAAAAAATAAATATAAAAATTAAAAAAATAAATCATTTAATAGAGAAATAAAAAGACTTTAAATTAAAATAGGAATATAAAAAAAAAATAAAGGTTAAATATAAATAAGAAAATAAATTAAAATAAAAAAATATTAAAATAAAAGAGAAAAATATAAAATGATAACCAATGTCAGTATATTGCATGTTTGTTATTTTTGGGTTTATGAAGCAGGATCTGTTGTTGAATCTTTATTCATTTAAAGTAAGCAGGACCCACTTAATCCAATTTTGGACCATGTTCTGAATAACTTTTTTACCAAACTAATTGGAATGGGGACTAAAAATTGGGTGACTTAGTATACCGTTAAAATCAGCTGATTTTATTCCAAAATCAAACCATAATTTATTCTGGGACGTTAAGCCTGGGTGCAAAACATTACGTGAAATTTGTGCATTAGCCCGGGTGTGCAGAATTAGCCGAAATGACCATTTTTTAAATAAATATGTTTGTTGGGTTAACCCATAAATTGATAAATTCCAACGACTTGCTACTAAATTTCTCTGTTTCGCACTAATACAATTATAAGCTTACCATATTCTTGCAACTTTTATTCTAAAATAGATGCCCCTTCAGTTGTTTTTTATTTTGGTTTTAATGCCGTTGAAAAGAAAAAAATGTAAATGTAAAGCTATAATTGACGTCATGTAAATGTATGTAAATAGGAAATTAACATTTACTTGAGACCCCCTAGGTACCCTTGAAGTGGAAAAAAAAATTAAAAAAGATGACTAGAACAATTGGCTATACTTAATTATAAATGTAAACAACTTGGGGTAACTGTCACCCAATATGGAATAAACCACAGTTTAATGAATTATTGGTTTTCTACATCGGAAAAAAACTAGAAAAACGACCACAAATTTTATGTACATAAAATATAGAATCACTGATGTTCTCATTTTATTAATTGAACCATGTTATTGATAGTTGCGAAAACATAACTCTTGCAATTCGATCCTGCCGTTACCGTCCTGGTTAGCAGAGTTACTATTCCATTTCATACAGGTTAGGTCTTCCTCTACATAATAAGCTAATCAAGATCTGATTTTACACTTTAAGTTGTTTAATTGTGAACTCAATTTGTATATTTTTATTCCATCTGAAAAAAAAATAATTTATAAAAGTAATACGTTAATGGATTCACAACGATTTGGCCTCTGGTTTGGGCCCTCATGTTAACGTTTTCAATCCATTTCGCTCATTTTCTGTTTACCTGGGATGTTGAAATTGGGTTATTGCCCACCCTTATAGAAGTAGTAAGATTATTACTGAAATCCTAAATAGCTTTTGGGAGGGTGCCATGTGATTCTGGTGTGGCGAGGACCTCGCATCAGAATCAGGGATTCATCCTGATTTAAGGGTTGAGTATATAGTTTATCTTTTGAATTGTAAATATTCATTTCTGGAATTTTAGGATTTTCCCCCTCATTTGTACATTGTACTTGAAACATGTACTTGTACAGGTAATCATAATGGTTGGTATTTAATTAACTAAACCCATTGACCAAGGCCAAAGGCCTTAAATGACCGCATCTGTTGATAATTTGATAGGCCGATTAGACCCCAACAAACAAATAAATGATATACGTAGGCTTCCTCTACCAGAATAGCTTATCAGATCTGATTTAACGCTTTAGTTGTTAATTGTGACCACCTAATTTGTATATTTTCCAATTGGAAAAAAAAAGAAAAAACCTATTATTAAAAAGTAATACAAAAACATTTATACGTGGGTGGAGTCACGTCGGGAGAACGAAGACGACGTTAAATTAACGGTAGTAAGAGTTAGTTCCTCCATATTAGGAAATCACTATTTGCCTGGTTTGACCCATTCAGTTTCATTTTTTGTTTTATCTTTCGGCTCTTTTGTTAACCTGGGAGTTTGTAATTGGGTTATTGCCCATTATAAATAAAAGTAAACATTGATAGTAAAGATTATTACTTATCCTGAACTGCTTTTTTGGGATAGAGGCCCAGTTGTTTTGGTTTTGGTGTAGGCGAGGACCTGGTTTATCGGACCAGGAATTAAGTTCCTGATTTCAGCGCTGAATATAAATAGTTTGTGTTTATTGTAAAATATTTCAGTTTCTGATTTTGGGATTTTCCCCCCCATTTGTACATGTACGTGAAAAATATACGTGTACTTTAATCTTTTTAATATGAAACGTGAATTTCGTCACTGATATCAGGGGCGATAACCGGGTTTGTTCCGTTAAAGGTTAATGGAAAACTAAAAAATTATTCTGTCTGCTTAGTTTTGTTATGTGCACTATGGATCGTACTTTATAATGGGTTCAATAAAAATATTTGTTATCGGGGGTTGACACATTTAATTGGTATAAATAAATTTAAAAATGGTCATGTCTCATTTGCCATTATCAAAAAATAGCCTGATACCACCACGAGACACTATCAGTAAAATCAATATTACTAAATGATTATATATGTATAAGTTGGACCTGCACTTCGTAATTTTTTAAAAACTGGCGGAATACATGTACCGTAAGTTACACAAGTTATACCCACTTTTAATTTAATTTTCTAATAGGCCAACGCTGTTATGCAAGCACCCCGGAATTGAAAGTACAATTTGTAACTGGACCGAGGTACTATAAACTACCAATAAATACAACGCCTAAAAGCGCTTCCATAAACCGAAAAAAAAAACAACAGCTAAAAAACAACATGTTTTTATAGTTAACTCCCTCTATAAAAACACACACTAAAATAAATATAACCCTCGGTTTCCGTTACATTCAACCATGTGGATGGGGTGACCCGCCCAACAAATTTAGCTTGGGTATACATGGTAACTTTAGCGAACCCAGAATCTCTTATTTCACTACTTCCTGCAGAGGATAAGAGTCATGAATGGAAACTATAACTTACAGCTACGGACGAGTTACGGGGGGTGGGGTTAGTAAGATTTACAAGAGTTACTGTTACAATAACTAATGAACAATGTGGGCTTACTCGCTTACCACATTTAATCCAAGTTTTTTATATTGTGAGAATTTGATACCCGGGTGGTATGTAGTTCTCTCTAAGCACTTGTTTCAATTTGTTTGGAAACGTTGCTGGTGGTTCATTTGCTTGAGTAAATGGTTAAATACTGGTGTCAAGAAATTCAATTAAAAGGTCTAAACCATGGTTACATAATAGTTTTGTTTGTTTGATTGTTTGTTTCAGGGGTGGAAGCCGTACCTATAGATACATTAGCCATTCTGGATTAATTCGAGTCCGAGCCTCTTCAACTTCCACCCTGCAGTCGAGGAGGCAGACAACCAGCAGGGCTATTGAGATATGTATATGGGCGGTTTATCAGAAGAAGCAGAATTAAGGCGGAAATTGTTTCTCATTCTAACTGTTTGAAGGAACAAAGGCCACCAAAGAAGTGAATCGCTTCGCTGCCCGAAGACACTACTCCCCCACTGGGCAACAGTTGCCAAACACTTGCGAAATGGTGGAACTGATCCAGTTCCCTGACCTACACGAAGCAAAATAATAGTGTCGCCATGGACAAGATTGGTCATTCATCTTAAGATCAGCGTATCTGAAATCTGAAAAAAACCCATCGAGGAAAGAGCCTTGAGAAAGACAAGTTTCAGTTACAAAAAATTAAGCCATTTTAAACCGGAGTACCATCCATGCCAGCGGCCAGTTGTTTGGTGTGGTTCTTAACTCTGAATTTTCTGCTCTAAATCATCTAATCAACCTGGTTGGAAAAGGATGGTGGTCGTGAATGACATTTGTTACTTCTTGTGTTGTGATTGGAATTGAGGAATGCAATCTTATTCACACAAACTTCAGTGTTTGTGCAGTTTTAAGAATTTGTCAATATGTTTTTGAATCGGTGACCTCATTCTTGTGGTGGATCAAAGAATGACATTTGTACATTTCTGATTTTATGTGGACACTCGAAGGACTAGATATTGAAAATGGGTCAGAAATATATTTACTATGCTTTTTTGAAAAACATATGTGGCTGTGACCTCAGGTTGAAAGTAACGGACCATTGGGCCTATAAATACATTTAAATAAATTTACCTAAGGGGAGCAATCAATAATGTGAGATGAAAAAAAAGGCTAAGCTAAAAACAAAATTGTATTTAACTCCAATGTGTGATATATGGGAGTAAATAAATTTGTTTAGAGCCTATTTTATTTCACTTATTATGATGCTTTTAGGTATATTTAATGTATTTATAAGGTATTGGTCCGTTTACTTTAACCGGTGGCTGTGACTGGAGAATTGTGGTTTTAATATGGGATTTTGTGACCAAGTTTGTAGCTCCTGATCAAATAGGTACACTCATGTTAGCCTGATAATGATGTGGCTTGTTAGAAGCATGATGGATATTTTGTTTCATTGATGTAATGGTGAAACAGTTTCAGATCCTGTCGGCTATGTGTATCTACACTGATCGCAAATCCCATTAAGCCCCATTTCTCCAGTCACAGACACATATTTGAGCAAATTTAAAAACTTCCTACCTGCCAAACCTTAGAGTGATTGAGCATTTAAGTATTGCATTCAATCTTTGATTCATTAAATTTTACTTTTAACGTCCACAGTCTATAAAGTCTATATTTCTGGTTTGGTTTCAACATGGTTTTTCAAGTTTATCTTGCGAAATCAAATGGAATTTTTACTTGAAACATCCAGAATAGACCAAAGGACAACTTTGTAGACTTTCGAAGGGTGAAACAAAAAATTTACGAAATTAATGATTGTATTTTTGTGCTTTTATTATCATGAATTTATAATTGAAATCAATGCCCAATGGAGTCAAACTTGTAACAAATTTACATGTGTACAATAAAATTCGGAACTTCGAAAATTTGACTTCGGGAAATGAAATGGTGCTAATTGGTTGATATTGGTCCATTTATTGCAGTGCGTGATGGTGGAAAGAAACAACATATTGAGGCATCCATCCTGTAACACAGTGCCTTCAATCAATGATTGAATAACCCAGGACATATCAAAGTATATCGAGGATGGTGTAATATAGTTTTTTTGGTATTTTCGTCCATCGTAATGATTTTGGCGTTTGAAGGTTTTTGGGTACCCATTAATATATGCAACCGTAAATCGCATTGAGTTGAATTTTGTTCATTATTACTTCTTTATCGTCATCCATTTTTTATTTTTTTATACTGTAGAACACCGAATGTGATGTTTTTGGGCTTTCCTCTGCACCAAGGTCAAATTACTTAAAGTTTTGAAATATTTATTGTATCAAACATGTTCAAAGTTTTTAAAGTTACAACAAATTTGTTCTGCAACCGGCTAAGTCGGGTTTGACTTGAAACTTCAATATATATACTTTCTTTAATGAAGTTAGAAGATCAATATTTTTTATTCTTTCTATAGCCCTGGTGGGGTGCATGTGTATGGGGTTAATTTAACAATTCGCGTATTCATCCATTACCGGAAATCCGACTTGGAGACCCTGGTTTGTCCCTCACATAAACGTTTTGGGCATTTTGTATGTGACAAGTTGAATCTGGTTATATATCTACTTGTGGGTGGAGTATTACGATTATTCGTAATCCCTTTTTTTAGGGAAAGGGGCCAATGTGGACTTTTGGTGTGGTAATGGGACCTGGCATCAGGTCAGGTTATTCTAATTTTTCTGGGCTGACTATATTTTTTCTCGATGAAAATTTTATCCTCCGTTCTGATTTTGGGATTTTCCCCCCAACCAATGCAAGGCAGGTTAATAACAGGATCAAAACCCGTTTGCCCCAGCATTTAATATGACCCTGCTGTTGAAGGCCGTTAGGGTTAAACACCAATTAAACAAACAAACAACTTTTGGGCATTTGGGTATCCTGACTGTTATCTCCTTTATTGTTGGAGTATTAGACCATATCTGTTGATCTGGCCGTTTAAAAACCACATTAAACAAACCATTATAAATAGTCCCACTATACGGCTTTATCATGCAACTCAGTGTAAAGGTGAAATTACTTTGAAACTTGCGTTAAAATGTTTTTTGAAAATATATTGCGTTTAAAGTTTTAAAGTAAACAAATTTCTCTGCAACCGTAAGTCTGAATTGAATTGAAACTTTCATATATTTGGTCTATCAACAATTTCAACATCCATCCCTATTTTCCATTTTGTATAGCCTTACGCATGTGACTTTCATGCCCAATGGTCAAGGATTCAAATTGGTGTTAAAATTTTTGTTTTGAAAATATTATTTGCATTAAAGTTTTTAAGTACACAATTTATCTGCAACCGTTATATTGGTATCGCTGGAAATGTCACACTTTCTTTTATCAACAGCCATATTTTCATTCTATATCTCACCTAAAAGCAGCTTTCATGCCCAAATGGTCAAGGCCAAATGAACCTTTGCTACGGCCGCGGGTAATGTGTGTGAGCCCCTCTCCCTTGCTTGCTTAGTCCCTTAAAATGCAAGAATAACATATCTTGAACATTACTGATTTCTTTTGTTTTTTTTTTTTCCGGATACATGGTACTGATTTTGTGTCCATGAGCATAACTGGAATTCCTTTTTTTTAATTTTTAATCACAAACCTCTTTGCCTCACTAAATATTCCAGTGTTCTCCCTTTATGTTTGTTCACAAAAACAGCATTTGATTTTGTATCTTGGCACATAGCGATATTTATCAAATTTGACCTAAATATGGTCCCAAGATATAATAATCAAATCCGAAGGTATCGTGGGGTATTGTCAAAATCGGATGATACAATCATTACAAGATGGGCCGCCGGACAGGTCATCCTTTTAATTATATGATTTCGTCTTCATTCTTCATGTAAACCGTTTGGCCGACGCTGGTCAAGACTTTCACAGTTGTGGTGCTGGGTGGGTTAGCATTTTATTTCATATTTGTTCAAAATGGAGGTTTTTGTCGCATAATCCAAGATGGCCGTTGTAGAAAATTTTGTTAAAAATTCTTAAAAAAAAATCATATCAACCATAGTTAATTTTACATTAAATATTATTTTATTTACATTCAAGCTTGAATTATTGCCACTTTAGATATCAAGGGCGATAACATTTGACTCTTTAAAATTTAAAATGGTTAATGGAAACCTAACTATTTAATTTCTTCTCTATTTATCTTTTGATGTGCAATGAATTCATAGTTTTGTAACAAGTCAATACAAATATTTATTCAGGGGTGACACATTTAGTTTGAAATAAATAAAATTTTAATTTAAAATTGACCTGCCCTCCTTTACAATCCAAAATAGCAAAACAATGATTAAACTTTCCTATCAGTTAAAACCTAAGATTACTAAGTGAAATTTATTTCTGTTGTAGTGGGCACTTGTATTTTTTTTTTTCTTAAAAACTGTTGGAATAGTTACACAATTATACTTATTTAATATTTAATTCCTATAAATAATAACACATTTGTGCCAAACAGATGGGACCCCCAATTCAAAATCATTGAATTTGCAACTTTGGCTGAAGGATTGTCTGGCACCCAGTCATTAAGTGCAAATGGGCTTGTCTTATCCAGCTCATTCACAAACAATACCACCCATCACTCCTACAAAACACTTGTCACATGGATTCAACCAGTGGGGTCACTGTAACAAAGTCCAGTGACATGGTGTGTAAGTTGCATCCTGTTAATAACATTTGGTCAGGTGTTGGTATTTTTTTACTTTAACCTACGTTTTTACTGGGGGGAAATAAACTACCCTGTATTAATATATGGGTGAAAATCACTTCAATGGAAAAAAGACGAAATTAAATGTTATGTTCTCGGCCACCCCATTTCCAAACCTCCATTCATCAATTCACACCCCCTCGTGCATGAATCAGGATACTCCACTACAGGTGCAAAAGTCGCAGAACAATTTTTTTGACATACAGCCCGTTTGTTGAATGTGTACTTGTGTGTGTGTAATATTTCTCAGACTTTTTCAAGGCAATGATTTCTGTTTCGATGTAATGTATGACCTGTCGTGAATTTCACTCACAAGTTCATATTGGTGCTTGTAGGAGTATTTGATATCCAGTATACATTTTCTATGGCTTTCACATTCTGTAAAACCGTCTGGAGTTTCGACAATGAAATGGAGAAATGGCAAACATTTTCATGTGTCTGAATGTGGATTATTTCTGGCACTCATATCTTTGGCTTATAACGTCGTTCAAATTGTACTGCGTCAATTTTATCGAATTTAAGATTGCATATTTCATGACTTTCTTCAAAACGCCAGTTTTAGAAGTTGATGGTTTTAGGATTTTGATATCATGCACTGCAGTGCCGGTGATAAGTCGCTAGGTGGCGTTGCCAAGTCGGACTGTTGTACTGTGCGGACTCACCGAAACAAACCGCCAGTGGACGCGTTACACTATGTTTGCAATGTAAACTCCCTGGGTAAGTTTATAGATCGCGGCTCAGTCAGCGTGCGACTAGATGTCGGTTTTTTATGTTAGTGGAAAGTACTAAAATTGGGAAAATTGGGCCCGCGCAATATTTAAAAATTGCGCCATGTCAATTAAAGGTGGTGCAGGTTTTTGAATGTAATATCTTTATAGTGGAAAGACAGAGTTTAATGAAACATAACGCAGTAAATGCTTAACAGGTTGCCAATTAGTATCCCTCGCCGATAGGCAAGAGCTGGTATATCGTTAGTCCATGTACTGCGTACGTATGTACGTACGCCAGTAACACCTTTCATTTTTCGATAACTTGTGAACTGCTTCCACGATTTTGATATTATTTGACCATAATGTGTGTCTATGGATGGAGCATGGTTTAGCATATGAGTAGACTCGTATGACCCACGTTCGACCGCCCAAGGTCACGGAGTACTTTTTATTATCAAGGCTGCCAGCGAGGGGATTAGCTTCGTTTAATGATGCCAGTGCGAGGGGATTAGCTTCGTTTAATGATGCCAAGTTCTTGCATTATGGTATAGTTTGCTTTAATCTAACAATTTTACTGGTTTTGACGAAGAATCGGTTTCCATGGATGTGAATATAAATCTAAAGAACGTGAATGTATGGTGTGATACATATCATCGAACCGGTATGTCATTTCTATGGTGTGATACATATCATCGATATCCGTCCGTTTGCTTGGAAAAGTTTCAAGAAAATTTACTGTAAAAATGACGTCACAGAATACGTCATGTCGGAAAAGCAGGTTCGGAAACCACTGATCCCATACCCTGATATCTATAACTTTACATGCTACTTGCAAACATGTAGTTGGCCTCAATAATAATAGCATACACTCAAAGCGTTCTTTTATAACATGAGCATTCATGTTATAATTGTTCTTGTTATGATATATACCGCAGCAGATGTGGTACACGTTGCCATTAATTTTATAGGCGGCTTTAATCTCATAATTATGTCGTTTTGACGAAGATTGTGTTACAGTAAATGTAAATAAAAACTAGAGCACGTGAATGTAAGAAATAAACGGTACTCGATTCTTTGTGAAAGTTACAAGTTATTGTAAATAACTTTCAGAGCACCCATAAAACAAATATGACATTGTATTTGGTGCGTTACATATCATCAAAATCCGACCGTTTGTTAGGAAGATTTAAAAAAGAAATGCTGTAAAAATAACATCACAGATTACGTCACGTCGGAAAATCGAGTTCAGAAACCACGTGATCCCACACCTTGTCTATTGTTGATGTTGTTACATGTACTTGTTGCAGTAATGGAAAACATGACCGGTTGTTTCTATGGCACCACATGTGCGTCAGGCGGAGGTGTGAATTAAGTATTTAATATTTTCTTGAACAAATGTCGTTAAACACTATACTGTTATATGTAGCTGTTCGTCCCAATGACTTTTAGTCCGGGGACTGTTCGTCCCACTGTTGGGATGAAACATCGCAGGTAGTGTGACTAACAGTCCTGCATCGGTCTGAATGGTGAATCTGAGGTGGGGGTAACAGTCCCACACGAATTGGTACGAACGGTCTCGCTATGTGGACAGTTCGTGCCAAACCCCAGAACATATGTGGCTGTGACTGGAGAAATGCGGCTTCTGGGTTTTGTGACCAGTGCAGATCCAGATCAGCCTGTGCACCCGCACAGTCTGATCAAGATCTGCACCGTTCACCATTCCATTTTTATAAAGATAAGTCATTAAGCATGCTAATTAATTACTGTAACAGTATTAATACAAAAACAAATCTCGCATATTATATCATAATAGTACAGTTCACAGAAAGGGAAAACGCGTGCCTATGGTGATTTGTGAGCAGCCAATCCGGAGAATATGGATCCGCCATTATTGTATTTCCCACATCCGATGACCACAGGTTCAAGTTTCGAACCAAAATGCAACAAGCTAGTTAATGGATGTTTGTTTTACTCCCTGTTATAACAGTATGTGTTATAACAGAGGTAATACAAACATATAGTAACAAATTGTTTGCGCTTACTGTTAATGTATGCATTGGGTATATTTAATTGATTTATAGACCTTATAGTCCGTTACATGAACCTGTGGTAATCGGATGTGGCAAATAACACAGTGTGTGTTATAACAGGGAGTAAACAGAACATTAAGTAAGTGATACTGTTTTTAATTTATGATACGCTTAGAGATTATATTTAATGCATGCACATACCTTGGTTCGTTACGTGAGCCTGTGTCGTTGGCATAAGACACGACCCGTACGTCAACTTGCACTGCATCGAGTAGTGGTGCCCGAGGAGTCTTACCATGTGTGTCTGGAAGGGCTGGCAACATGCCTGTCGACATTCTTAGGCTATAGCCCAATTCTATAAAGTCCACCTAAATTTGAGTTGGTATGACAGGCGGGGTGCAAAGGGTTTTATATTTTTTCTTATGGAACAAACATTATGTTCTAAATCTGATAAGAAATGTTTCCGGCTCGAAAACGTGTCCAAATCGTTTGTGTAGCATTCGGCATTTTCAGCGTGATATATTCAAGTGAGCTCAATTTAATGCCGTTCTCAGATAAACAATAGTCATTATGAAAATGTCCATATGCCTAGCACTATGAAGACAAATATTATTCGCCATGAAAATGTTCATAAAACGTACCATCGCTCCCACATATTGTAGTCGCTATGCACATTTTCATAATGACTATTGTTTATCTGAGAACGGAATGCTATGAAAATGTTCATATTGACTTCAATATGTGAGTAACGACGGTGGTTGAACTGATGATTACTGAGTAATTCTTAAGAAATTTTCATAACGCTTGAAGGCAAAGGAGCTCGTATAGAGATGAGCTATATGAAATCGTTCATGGTGACACCAATCAGTCGTCGGCTACTAACATGTGGTGACATATTATGATTATTTCCATAGTCACGTCCAGTCTGAGTTTTTCATTACCTCCTCATGCATATGGGGTCGTTATTTTGAGGATCTTATGGATATGAATTCATTAAGCTATTAGCTTGTTTTCCAATCCATGTATAATGTAATGATATACAATGGTGTACCATGTATTGTATGAAATAGATAATTATTGTTTCAACTAAAGTAACCTGAAATCCTGGATCCGCCCCCGGGGCCCGTTTCACTCTTACGATACGAACTTTCCTACGTCGACGATACTTTTCGTACGAACTTCTTGCGAACTTCTTACGTGCGCTTCACTAACATGTTCGTGCCAATTTCTTAAGTTAAGAACTTCTTAAGAATTCTTCAGTATTGGAAATCCATCAAGCCATTTGAAGGTAAACTTCCGGTCCCACTTTGACAACCAGACGACAGCTGTCAAATCAAATCAGTCTAGCATGCTTAAAACCAGGAAAGTCGATTGGACTGACAATGTGATTTTTATTTGCTTTACCTCGTTACTGTATACTATGCGGGACATGGAGTTGCTATATTGGCCATCTTAGTGTATGCAATCCATCAGTATCGTTTACCTCTTGTGGCGTTTGACACATATCACAAATAATTTGACATACCCATATATACAAGTTTGTGCAACGTCTTATTTTCATCACACTTATATACAAGTCTGGTTTTCTATTACCTTTAGGGGAAGGGGCCAAGTGGCTTTGGTGTGGTACGGGTTATTCAAATTTTAGGACAGAATATACATTTGTTTTCGATGTAAATATTTCGTTGTGATTTTTGGGATCCCCACCCTCCCCCCCCCCCCCCAATGCAGCAGGTTGAATACGGGATCGAACCAGTTGGCTAGGCCTTACATAACCTTAACCTGTTGTATAGCTTTCTGTCATAATATTTATAGCACTCTGTTGTCATATCTGTATATAATGTATTGCGCCACACTGTAATACTTTTTGTATGTCATATTATTTGATGTATGTGTCAAACGGTCGAAGTGATGCAACTGTAAGATGGCTGTACATACAAAGATGGCAGAGATGGCAACTCGATGTACCATATAGTATACAGAAATCAACAATGTTGTTTTCTGAAAATGTTCTGGAAATGGCTGCGAACATTAGACGGACATGGGTAATATTCCTAATATGACAAACAAATTACATATATTATTTTCGAAAATTATTAGATTTGTGTGTTCATTCATTTCACCCCTACACCACACTATAATTATAGTGAATCACTCCTCCTTAAACCACATTATATCAGGCTGCATTTGCTCGCTAACTGATCGGAAGGTTTGTTTGTTTATTGGTGTTTAACGACATATCAACAGCTAATGTCATGTAAGGCCGGGCAAACGGGTTCAATCCGGATTTAACCTGCTGTATGGGGGGGGGATCCCAAAATCAGAACGGAATATTTACATTGAGAAAATCTATATTAAGCCCTGAAATTAAATCAGAAGGTAACATTACAGTGAGTAACTACTCTATACGCCACGTTATATATCAGGCTGCATTTGTTGGGCTAACTGGTTAACAGCTATAAGTATAGTGAGTCACTATTCTATACGCCACGTTATATCAGGCTGCATTTGCTGGACTAACTGATCAACAACTACAAGTATAGTGAGTCACTGCTCTATAAGCCACGTTATATATGGGTTGCATTTGCTGGCTAAATGATAAGCGGCTAAAGCTAGAAAAGCCGGTCTGTCTACGCACTTAGTGCCCCTATCAGTGATTTGAGAAACTTACAAAAACTTACAAAAAATAAACACACGAACAGACAGACGGACAGACAACAACTTAAAAAACAATGAACAGACGAACGGACGTACGGACGTACGATCAGTAGTGAGGGTAATTGTATTAATGCGGAAGGATGTATCGTTACTAAGTAATGCCAACAATAAACGGACAGACAGACAGACGGAATGATAGGGCGAAACCTATAGGGCGAAATATGCACCGCCAATTTGACGACGATGTTATTCATGGAATACTTGTATGGCGGCCGCGACACTTGCGATAAAAAATCTTCGTACGATAGCGCAATACCTATCATAGACTTACAAGGAAAGTTACGAACTTCACAAAAAAGTTCGCACGAAGTTGACGTTAGTGAAACGGTAAAATGCGCATAAGAATTTCGTACGATAATTTCTTATCGTAAGAAGTTTATTGAAACGGGCCCCTTAAAAACAACACCACTTGTCAGCGCAACACCGTCTGGTAGAGTGACGCACATATACCTTCCTGTTCGCTATTCAACAAATACACACCACGTATGGCATAACCACTGAATAAACATAGCATACACATTTCCACTGTAGTTTAGGTTTAACCACGCTAAAAAATGAAAGTACTGAAAGTACTGAAATATGTTATCTCCACAAAAACTGATCACTTGCGGAACCTGAGACTGAACGTTGCATATTTTCTCAATCATCATCCAGAGGCAAATGTACTGTGATGGTGCAAACCCATTCCCATATATACGTTTTCTCTAGAATAAATTACTGTTTGAAACTCCCAGAAAAAAGTGTACGAAGCTAGCGACTAACTGTTCACTGCTACCTAACTGTGAGAACTAAAGATAATAGCTGCTGTATTCATACGCACGAAATGTCTTGATTCGTACTATTTTCTTGGTCGTACTCGCCGTTTAGGCGTAGCACGGTCAATGGCTGCTCCCATAGAAAATCGCGTGACACAATATACTATCTCAAGGAAGATAACATATAATAAGCCAGATTTGTTATGCCATAGACACTCTTTGCTTGCAGAAGCCAGTCAATTGATGGACTAATCTACTTCACAGGCATGTTAATGTATCATTCACATCAGTTTCAAGCATAAGCTTTGGGATTATTTTGTAAGTCGGAACATGTTTGTCATGTGAGGCGGTTTCAATTCCAACCGTTGACGTTGTTTTTGCGCCACCACCAGGGTGGTCACAGGAGATTGATTTATCTTTCTTAACAATAATTAAAGCTATATTTTAATTAGTGAATATCCAGAGCAGAATGGGTACAGTTTATGGGGAAATAGGTCCCACAACATCCATACGAAAAATGAAAGTAGCAGAGAATAGCAGGTCATTGTCAGTTTATATAGGAAATTCAATGGTGGTGGTGGACCTCTAAGCATCAATAAGGCCAACATAGTGAATTCAGCTGCCTGGAGAATAATTAGTTGCTTATCAGTTAGCCAGCAAATGCAACCCAGATATAATCTCTATTATCACTACAGTATTTGCTGACAAGTGTCCTTTTAGTGTATATACTTAATATTCAGATGACTTTTAATGAAATTCATCAAATTCACCAATTGTTACTTGATATAACGCTTTTTTTATGTTTTCGGCCAAAAACGACATCCGTTGGAAGCCGGATCAAGTCATCAAATATGCCCTAGTGACACAAACTGGTCAATCTAGTCTTCAAAATAAAATTAGCTAACCTCACGTTATGTTCACATATATGATCACTACTCATACACTAGCAGTGTCATAAACCAGCTGTGCGGTCTTTTCTGAGCAATAAAGTAAATTTTCTGACTGACCGTTCCAAGGCGGAAGCCTTTTCCAACAAAAACGTTTTTAGTGGTTATTATGTTGCTAGGCTTGTGCATGTGGTCTGAGACTGTACAAATGTTAAACATGATATTATATAGGCTCAGTTCTTCATATACAGTGCAGTCTCCGTTTTTGTTCCACCGTAGACAACACTTGCAAACTCAACGCGAACGCAACGCGAACGCAACGGTTTGCTGTAGCGTTGTATACGTTGTTTAAACGTATAATACGGTTCGTACACGTGTAATACACATTGTCAAACCGTTTAGTTTAAAAGCGTTGTATACGTTGTTTAAACGTATAATACGGTTCGTACACGTGTAATGCACATTGTCAAACCGTTTAGTTTTAAAGCGTGTAATACGTTTAGCTTCAAGGCGTATAACACGCTTTGGCGTATACATATGTAGCGAGGTGAAAGAGTTGAAACGTGTACAACGCTTTACCTGGAAGCGTGTAGCTATATGAAAGCGTTGAAACGTGTACAACGGTTACACGTTTTAACGCAAATACCTGTTCGGCCCCGATCGCTTCGAGGCGTCCTTGTTTCGTCCCTTTTAAAATATCGCGAATATATACCCTCAGATCGAGTTCAAAGTACATCGGCGGTGTGATTTAGCACTTCAATTGATCCCTAATCCCTGATGACTAATGAGTCACACTTTTAACACGACAGATGTACCTTGTCGTTTATCAAAATGTTTGAGAATTGTAGATCACGAGAGCCGGCTCATCAGGATCTGCGGCATTCCTATGTACATTTTATATACACAAAATTGACGCCTAATACAGCGTAATGTAACAGTTCCTAACTTAATATAGAATAGCCCGGGCCGATAGTCCGTGTCAGTTACTTGGGGTTAAATATTACGAACACAGATAAACACAGATAAACACAGTGCATGGTTTCTTTATTTTATTTTAACATCATCAGAAATGGCGAGTCTAGGAACTCTCGTATTATCTTTACGCTGAAGCCAGTCTATTTCAGTCACTAATCCGCTATACACCTGTCCCACGCGTGTGTTAAGATTAATCGATATTTGGAGAAACTGAATACACAGCGAGCTGCACGCTGGTTTAACACGGATATGGCCCGCGGATATGTGTCATAAATTACTTGGTGGTCAAAACCGGTAAATTTACAAGGTTTATAGCGAAATAGCAGCCGACTGGCAATTTTTCTCGGACCGATTTTTAAGACTAGTTTTCAAATCTCAATCGGTCTGAGAGTTCAAAAATCGGTCCAGAACCGGAAAATTGAAAATTTTAGAAGCCCTGCAGTGAGTCTAGAAGATATACACACACGAAGAACGATCAGAGCATGCGCATTCTACGCGATACAAGGTTGGCATACCAAAACGTGTAATGCGTTAAAACCCGTGGAAACGTGTTATACGTATAACACGGTTTCATCTGTACGGTGCTGTGTACATGTATATGCGTGTAACCGTTCGTCAAAGAAATCGTTAAATCGTTTAAACGGTTTACCTTAGCGTTGTATACGTTTACAACCGTTGTATACGTTTACAACCGTTGTACACGGATTACACGCTTTTGAAACTCAATGCGTTGACCACGGTTTGTTCGACTTTCGCGCATGCGCAAGAGTGGGGAAACGCAACGCATGGCCGAAAACGTATTACACGTAGACGACACACGGTTTGAAACGCAACTAACGGAAACTCCACGGATACGCAACGCACAACACTTTGTACACGTATAAACCCGGAACATTTTGACAGAAACAACTGTATCTCTTGAAAACTTCAAAGTCGTCTCTCTGTTCGAGTTGGCGCGAATTTAGACAAGTCACTGGCTGGAGTTGAACGGTCATTATACGAAAACTACTGGTGACCTTGACCCCAAACTCCACACTTTATGACGGAATATGACATAGCTTTGAATAGTGAGCAAATTAAACCTATGTTTTAATCAGTGAATATCCAGAGCAGAATAGGTGCAGTTTATTGGAAAATAAGGTCCCACAACATCCATACAAAAAAAAGAAAGTAGCAGAGAATAGCGAAATGTGTGGACATTGGTCAGTTTATACAGGAAAATTAATGGTGGTGGTGGACCTGTATACGCTTTCCGAAGACAAATATGTCACGCTATACTAGCGTAAAATTAATATTACTTCAATATCGAAACTCAATGTTTCTTCCGTGCTTGTCCCTGCGTGGGTTAGTTACATGTGACAGTGACTGGAGAAAGGTGGTTTATGGAGTTTGCGACCGGTGTAGACCCAGGTCAGCCTGATTAGGATCTGCACAGTTCGCCATTCCATCAATGAAACACCCGTCGTGTTTCTAACAAGCAATATATTAGTATATCGTAATATCAGGCTGCAGGAGTATGCTATTGGATCAAGAGCTACATTGGTTACAAATCCCATAATCCACATTTTTCCAGTCACGGCCACAAATAAGGTAATTCTGAAGGCGGAGCTGATTTATTTCCTTCCAAGAAAACATATGCATTGGGAATCATTGGAAATAAACATACGCATTGGGAATCATTGGAAACTAAGTGTACATAACTCTAAATGTATGTTCTTCGGGATTTTGTTAACCAATATAAGGTTCGACCATGTCCAGCCGTGGATAAACGTTTGACGTGGCACGAGGGAACTGTTTGAACCCAAAGGCCGTAGGCCGTGGGTTCAACAGTTCCGGAGGAACATGGCCGAACGCTATTGTTACATTTCCGTTGGAAATATCACGCAATTTGATCATATATGCAATACTTTCTGTACTTCCTCTTAAACTGTATTTATTTTACAACGATTACAAACAAGCGCGAGAACACTTATACAAATACTTTCGTTGGCACAGATGAAGGCGTAAGGCTGGTCATTAATGTGGGAAGAAACCGGAGTACTCGGAGGAAGCACACTTGTCCCACCTGACGACCACCATACCACCTTACGTACTGCCTCGGTCGAGGATCGAACTCGGTGTCGCATTGGTGAGAAGCGCGCTCGATACATATTGCGCTAACCGGACAATACTGTACATTGAAAATTCGTTCCATTCAATATCACGCAATTTGAGCATATATGCAGTACTTTCGGTACTTTGAAAATCCGTTCCATTCAACAGCTGATTTACACATACATAATCCGGGGCCGCACACAGGCATTCGGCGTGTTTCGGCTTTCGTCGGTATAACTCGTATATATATATATAGTTATACTGATGAAATCAGAAACACGCCGAATGCCTGTCCGAAGTACACGTCGCGTGATGCAGACGCATCAATTTCAAAAGTTCAGTGCAACCGTAGTAAACTGGTCTGATGACGTAATAGCGCGTTCTAGTAACGTCAGGAGACACATGCTTTATTTAGGTAGGTGTTGGCTTGGCCCCGGAATGAGCATTGTCTACAGCCATGGTCAGCTCGCGGTGTACGTTTAATGGAGGACCCAGTGGGTAAAAACAAAAATCGAAAAACCGGCCCTGGAATAATATACGGCTGATTTTGTTTGCATATCGTTAGTATAATCATTGCTGAGTTGCGAAATCGTAATTAAAACAAATCAAAGTACTGAAACTAGGTTAGCTCCACACGATTACTAATAAGTATTATCTATTTGTACAATAATGTTTAATGGCTTATTATCAGCTGAAGTTATTTAATATCTGTTAACTAAGGGCCAAATCCCATATTTCATGTGTAGGGAAGCCGGAAAATCCCAAAATCAGAACAGAATATTTACAGACAAAAATATACAGTCCCTGTACGTGGTTTCGCACTCTTTAAAGTACATGCCCATTCAGTAGGCACATGATGTTCTTTATAGGAATTAAATAAGTGTATAATTGTGTCACTATTCCACCAGTTCTAAAGATTACGAGTCGCTGTTCTACGGGTATAATCATTTAGTAATATTTATTTTGCTGATAGTGACGCGCGTTGGTATCAGGCCATTTTAATAATTATGTTTTAGTATCAAATTCCCATGTTGACATTGGCGTGTAAAATGATGCAGGATAACTACATATACAGGTATCGACGAGTCCTACATTTAAAGCTACATGTCACTCAGTAAGCACAAACTGTTCTTTATAGGAATTAAATAAGTGTATAATTGTGTCACTATTCCACCAGTTCTAAAGATTACGAGTCGCTGTTCTACGGGTATAATCATTTAGTAATATTTATTTTGCTGATAGTGACGCGCGTTGGTATCAGGCCATTTTAATAATTATGTTTTAGTATCAAATTCCCATGTTGACATTGGCCTGTAAAATGATGCAGGATAACTACATATACAGGTATCGACGAGTCCTACAGTTAAAGCTACATGTCACTCAGTAAGCACAAACTGTTCTTTATAGGAATTAAATAAGTGTACATGTATAATTGTGTCACTATTCCAGCCCGCTATACAGACATAACCATTTAGTAATATTTTACTGATTGTGACGCGCGGTAGTATCAGGCTATTTTCATATGCAAATGAGGTATGCTATTTTTTAATTATTTATACTAATTAAATGCCTCACCTGAAAAAAATAATATTTTCGACAGATTATAAAGTATGATCATTGCACATCAAAAAATAAATACAGCGTATAAATAGTAATATCCGTTAACATTTTCAGGTAACAAAGATATCGTCCCTGATATCAGTGTGGAAAGTTACGTACGATATAAAATGTGTGATAATGTCAATCAATACGTGGGGTAATGGTGAATTAATGTTTATTTTGCCAGAAAATGTCTCTTATGTAAAGAACATGTTATGCCTACTGAGTGGGCATGTACCTTTAAATATATTTTCATAGAACGCCTATATTCTCGTGAATAGTTACAGGCGTTCTATAATTACAATCGGTCGATGGGCCGAATGGGGTTCGCTGCGGGAAACTTCGTAACATGAAAGTGTGCCAATACCAACAAGCTATATGTTAGTTCAATATTGAAACATGCTAACACCTGTAAACATTGATAGGTTATATTAAAATAATAATACGCATGTAATTTGCAAAAAAATAGCTTCCCAATGAAATTTAGTTTAAATAGATTATCCCGTATGGAGCCTCATTTAGAACGTCTGGTACATAAAGAGTCAATATTTGAACCATTTTACTAAACGCCATAGTGTCATGTGTCAATTTATTGGACACAGGACACTTTTTTTTAATGTAATATACCAACCAATAACAAATTTACGTTTAAAAAGTCAGCTATTTGTTGTTAAATGCGATTTTATTTTCATTGTGACGTCATACTATATTCGTGTCCTGCCATTACACGTACTGGTTCAAGACATTTTGAAATTATTGCTGTCTTCATTGTTGATAAGCTCTACATACGGTAATACAGATACTCATTGTGTACTCGACGATTTGTGAATGCTACAGACGTACATTTCTGCAAATTTGCTAAAGTTGAGAGGACAATACGGCGACAGCCATGGCCCAAGACGCATCAATAATTGACCTACATTTTACATAAGTCTACTGGCTTCAAGACACGAAACATTCATTTCAGGTAAGAATTATTTATTTATTACTGTTGACCAATATTTGAATCGTGCTGACTTCGACAGCACTTTTAACCACAGGGCTACTAAAATAATTCCATTGTATTTAATCTAACATGAATTCAAGTGGGTGGGGATATTCAACATTGCCTGTGCTTGTGCCGAGTCATTGGTTTTCGCGACCAATGTTGTTTCCACAATTGTTGTTTAAATAGCTAATTTCTAATTTATGGTGCATCTCGGACTCTGTGTGTTTGTGGCACCTCGATACTTGTAGATTCACTTTGAATATATGTTTTCAGTCCAACAAGTCAATTCATTATATATTTAGGCTATTATCTGTTATCTATTCACTATTGTCTATATAGGCTTTTAGCCACTTAAAAAAGACACTACTTTCATTCACCCCCCCCCCCCCCCTTTCGAGAGTCAAATGTGTTTAAAAAAACTGTAACAACAGTGATGAAATAAGTAAAAAATTGAGGTGTGCGAATCCAGGTACACTGCAATGCATTTACACAGCGGTGACTTTTCCCCGAAATATCATGAATATAGGCCGGTGCAGTATTTCTATTAAGTAAGTGTACCCGGCTTCGCACCGTGTATGTGGCTTTGCACACACCAATATTTTACATGTCTGATTATTCATGTTGTTTTCTTAAGACAAGTGTTTTCAGAAAAGTCACGTGTTTACACGATTTAGAAAACTATAACAACAGTGACCAAACAAGTACAAAAATTGAAGTGCAGTATTGGTATTAAGTATTTGTATTGCAGTGGGTGGGCTTCCTAAAATTTATTTGTACACAGGGTACCCATGTTTGGTCTGGGGTGGTGATGAGGGACTTCTTTGCTTCATTGGGGGTGACCTCACAAAATATGGGCGGGGGTGGAGACTATGTTTGTTGGGATTACAATCGTGTCTGTTAATTCTGCGCACCTAATAATAATTTTCGTGAAAATGTCCATATTCCGTCTAAATTCCCTGAACATTCAAGACAGTTCTTAGTCGAGATAATCACGGCTAAACAGATGGCTTTTACTATTTCATCTGTCGTCTATTATCTGTATCCGCCTAGCGGAGACCCAGCCAAATTTGATCAAAATATCAGTCCATTTTGTCCTTGAGTTTTGCGAATAATACGGGAATAAAATGATAACCAATGTATATTTGCATGTGTATTATTGGTTTATGAAGCTTTTTTTAACAGATCTGTTGTTGATCTATTCATTTAGTAAGCAGGACCACTAATCATTTTGACCATGTTCTGAATAACTTTTTACCAAACTATCGGAATGGGATAAAATTGTGACTTAGTATACCGTTAATCAGCTGATTTATTCCAAAATCAACATAATTTATTCTGACGTAAGCTGGGCAAAACATTACGTGAATTGTGCATTAGCCGGTGCGCAGAATTAGCCGAAATGACATTTTTTATATGCAGATCAGAATGTCAGTTTTCATTGTTTGATACATGTACAGATATGTATGTCAGTGATTCTATATTTTATGTACATCTGGTGTCCCGGTGTAATTTACTGACAAATCACACAATTTATAAGGAAATTTTTTTTTTTCAGTAAAGAAACTATATATGTATAATAATACCAATCCATTAAGAAAACAGTATTTACAATTCTTGTTATGTGTGTTTAGTTATTATTTTCTGTTGTTGGCATATGTGGTGTGCACCAAATGGGCATGTCCCGATTCATCAATCAGCACAGTTCACAAGCCCGTAATTCTCAAATCTTGTCAATTTGTACTTTACTATACATTGCATCTGAATTAAAATAGTTTAACATTGACATTAAGCTTATTCTGCAATAATTTGCCTTTTGTTGTCAAAAATACTGACATTAATGTATCTGTCCCGCGAAATCGAATCATTACCGTTACGCTGAAAAAAAGAGTAAAATCAGAGTAACCTCCCTTTCCTACTCTAGCTACTAATGCAATGAACACTGTTTATGGGCGCCCGATTTATAAATAAACACGGTGGTAACACAACTTAAGTCATTGCCGAGAACTAGACCGGTCTGTATTCGGAATTTTAAGGTTACACATTACATGCATCATTACGTTCACGGTTTATACACGTCCATATGTATGTAGGTCGACTGAAACCAAAATTGGTAGATAGACACACTTACAACGTTGTCTTTGCATATTCTACCTTCATGATGCGTTGTATACAGAGGGGTGACAAATGGGAGTTTTTGAAGAAAAATCATTACCGTTACGGTCATTTCCGTTACAAAATTGTGTAACGGTAATGACGATCGTGTAACGGCAATGATAAATTACCATACTAACCAGTCAGTTGATGCGTCAATTAGATATAAACCAGGTCCCATCAGTTGTCGGTCAGTAATGGCACATTTATTCAGACCTACAACATTTATATATCAGGATTTAATTAGTAAAAGCTCTGAAACAACAAAAAACAGACACAGCTTGCAAGGAGTGTGGGTTTCTATTGGCAATCACATTAAAAGTAAACACTAACTTGAAGTTATATTGTACAGCATATTCAAAGTATAAATATGTTTGTTATATATGCTGTATTAGTATTTTAAATAAATGGAAAGTCATTACCGTTACGTTTTGTCATTACCGTTACATAATCATTGCCGTTACGCCCATATTTTTGGAGGCTGTGCTATTAATTAAATGTAGCTTTATAACGATGTTTGGTACATGTGGTAAAACACGGCATTCTATTAGTTGCCAAGCTATTTTGTTTTGCTTAACTTTACTGATTCATATTAAATACATGTTGTTGGGTTACCATAAATGAGAAATTCCACGACTTGCTACTAAATTTCTCTGTTTCGCACTAATACAATTAGCTTATCATATTCTTGACACTTTTCTAAACAGATGCCCCTTCAGTTGATGTTTTATGCCGTTGAAAAGAAAACAATGTAAATGTAAAGCTATATTTACGTCATGTAAATGTACGTAATGGAAATTACATTTCTGAGACCCCTGGTCCCTTGAAGTGGAAATAAAATTTAAAAAATGACGAGAACAATTGGCTATACTATTATAAATGTAACAACTGGACTGTCACCCAGTGGAATTAACACAGTTTAATGAATTATTGGTTCTACATCGAAACTAGAAAAACGACACCAATATGTACATAAAATATAGAATCACTGATGTCTCATTATTATTGAACCATGTTATTGTAGTTGCGAACAATAACTCTTGCAATCTACTCCTGTACCATCTGTAGCAGAGTTAATATTCCATTCATACATGTAGGCTTCCTCTACATAATAGCTAATCAGATCGGATTTACACTTTAGTTGTTAATTGTGACACAATTTGTATATTTTTCCATCTGAAAAAAAAATATTATAAAAGTAATACGTATGGATCACGATTTGCCTGGTTTGGCCCTCAGGTACGTTTTCATCTTTCGCTCTTTCTGTTACCTGGCAGTTGAATTGGGTTATTGCCCATTATAGAAGTAGTAAGATTATTACTGATCCTACTGCTTTTGGGAGGGGCCATGTGATTCTGGTGTGGCGAGGACCTGGCATCAGATCAGGATCATCCTGATTTCAGGGCTGAGTATATAGTTCTTTTATTGTAAATATTCATTTCTGATTTTAGGATTTTCCCCATTTGTACATGTACTTGAACATGTACTTGTACAGGTAATATATGGGATTTATTACTAAACCCATTGACCCGGCCTTAAAATGACCGCATCTGTTGATAGGCCGTTAGACCCCAACAAACAAATAAATGATATACGTATGCTTCCTCTACATAATAGCTAATCAGATCTGATTTACACTTTAGTTGTTAATTGTGACACAATTTGTATATTTTCCATTTGAATTTTTTTTTTATAAAAGTAATACGTATGGATCACGATTTGCCTGGTTTGGCCCTCAGGTACGTTTTCATCTTTCGCTCTTTCTGTTACTTGGCAGTTGAATTGGGTTATTGCCCATTATAGAAGTAGTAGATTATTACTGATCCTACTGCTTTTGGGAGGGGCCATGTGATTCTGGTGTGGCGAGGACCTGGCCTCAGATCAGGATCATCCTGATTTCAGGGCTGAGTATATAGTTCTTTTATTGTAAATATTCATTTCTGATTTTAGGATTTTCCCCCCATTTGTACATGTACTTGAACATGTACTTGTACAGGTAATATATGGGATTTATTACTAAACCCATTGACCCGGCCTTAAATGACCGCATCTGTTGATAGGCCGTTAGACCCCAACAAACAAATAAATGATATACGTATGCTTCCTCTGCAGAATAGCTAATCAGATCTGATTTACACTTTAGTTGTTAATTGTGACCTAATTTGTATATTTTCCATCTGAAAATAAAACTATTATAAAAGTAATACAAAACTTTACGTGGGTGGTGGTCGAGAGAACGAGACGACGTAAATTAATGGTAGTAGTTCCTCTATATAGGAATCACTATTTGCCTGGTTTGACCCTTCAGTACATTTTTATCTTTGGCTCTTTTGTTACCTGGGAGTTGAATTGGGTTATTGCCCATTATAAAAGTATTAAGATTATTACTTATCCTACTGCTTTTGGGAGGGGCCAAGTGATTCTGGTGTAGCGAGGACCTGGTATCAGACCAGGATTATTCTGATTTCAGCGCTGAATTTTGTTATTGTAAATATTCAGTTCTGATTTTGGGATTTTGCCCCATTTGTACATGTACGTGAAAATATACATGTACTTTTTCTTTTTATATGAAACGTGAATTTTCGTCACTGATAACAGGGGCGATAACTGTGTTTCCATTAAAGGTTAATGGAAACTATATTCTGTCTGCTTAGTTTTGTTATGTGCACTATGATCGTACTTTATAATGTGTCAATAAAAATATTTGTTCTGGTGACACATTTAATTGGTATAAATAATTTAAAAATGTCATGTCTCATTTGCATATCAAAATAGCCTGATACCACGCGAGTCACTATCAGTAAAATCAATATTACTAAATGATTATATGTGTAGTGGGCCTGCACTCGTAATTTTTAAAACTGGCGGAATACATGTACCGTAGTTACACAATTATACACTTATTTAATTCTTATAGGCAAACTGTTATGCCTACTAGATGGGACCACAGGTTGAAGTACATTGTAACGGACCGAGGTCTATAAATACATTAAATATGCCTAAAAGCGTCCATAAACGAAAAAAAAAAGCTAATTTTTTTTTGTTACTCCCTCTATAACACACACTATATACCTCGGTCCGTTACTTCAACTGTGGATGGGACCCAACTTTAGCTGCTACATTTAATTTGCGAACCAGATCTCTTATTCACTATTCTGCAGAGGAAGACTATGAATGGAAACGTAACTCTGCTACGGACAGTACGGTTGTAGATTTCAAGAGTTACTGTTCACAACTATGAACAATGTGGCTTACTCGCTTACCACATTTATCCAAGTGTTGTGAGTTTGATGCCCGGGTGGGATGTAGTTTCTCTAAGCACTGTTTCATGTTGGAAAGTTGCGGAGTCATTTGCTGAGTAATGGTTAATACTGGTAAGAAATTCAATAAAAGGCTAACCATGTACATAATAGTGTTTGATTGTTTGTTTCAGGGAAGCCGTCTACAGATCTCAGCCATCTGGATTATTCGTCGAGCCTCTTCAACTTCACCCTGCAGTCGAGGCAGACACCAGCAGGGCTATTGAGATAATATGGGTGGTTTGGTTTCAGAAGAAGCAGATAAGGCGGAAATTGTTTCTCATTCTGCTGTTGAAGGACAAAGGCCACCAGAAGAATCGCTGCCTGGAAACACTACTCCACCTGGGCAACAAGTTGACAAACACTCGCGAAATGGGAACTGATCCAGTTCCTGACCTACACGAAGCAAAATATAGTGTCGCCATGACAGACTGTCATCATCTTAAGATCAGCGACATCTGAAAATATAACGCTCGAGGAAGAGCTTGAGAAAGACAAGTTCAGTTACAAAAAATTAACCATTTAACCAGAGTACCATCCATGCCAGTGGCAGTGTTTGTGTGGTTCTTAACTCTGATTTCTGCTCTAATCATCTAATCAACCTGTTGAAAGGATGTGTCGTGAAGACATGTTACTTCTTGTGTTGATGGAATTGAGAATGAATCTTATTCACACAAATCTGACTTGTGCAGTTTTAAGATTTGTCAATATTTTTTGAATCGGTGACTTATTCTTGTGGTGGACAGAATGGCATTTGTACATTTCCGATTATGTGACACTCGAAGGACTAGATATTGAAATGGTCAGAAATATATTTATTTACTATGCTTTTACACATATGTGGCTGTGACCTCAGTTTGAAGTAACGGACCATGGCCTATAAATACATTAAATACACCTAAGAGCATCAATAAGTGAGAGAAACATAAGCTAAACAAAATGTATTTACTCCATGTGTGATATATGGGAGTAAATAATTTGTTTGGCCTATTTTATTTTACTTATTGATGCTTTTAGGTATATTTAATGTATTTATAGGTATTGGTCCGTTACTTTAACCGGTGGCTGTGACTGGAGAATGTGGTTTATGGGATTTGTGACCAGTGTAGCTCCTGATCAAATAGTACACTCCTGTAGCCTGATAATGATGTGGCTTGTTAGAAGCATGATGGAGATTTCATTGATTGCAATGGTGAACAGTGCAGATCCTGTGCGGATATATGTATCTACACTGGTCGCAAATCCCATAAGCCCCATTTCTCCAGTCACAGACACATATTTGAGCAAATTTAAAAATCCTACCGCCAACCTAGAGTGATTAGCATTTAAGGTATTGCATTCAATCTTTGATTCATAAATTTTATGTTTAACGTCCACAGTCTATAAAGTCTATGGTTGGTTTCACATTGTTTCAGATATCTTCGCAATAAAGGATTTTACTTGAAACATCCAGAATAGACCAAAGACAAAACTTTGTAGACTTTCGAAGGGAAACGAAAATTTACGAATTAATGATATTTTTATTTTTGTGCTATTATCATGATTATAATTGAAATCAATGCCCAATGGTCAAACTTGTAACAAATTACATATGTACAATAATTTCGACTTCGAAATTTGACTTCGAATGAAATGGTGCAATTGGTTGATATTGGTCATTTGCAGTGCATGATGTGGCAAACAACATATTGAGGCATCATCTGTAACACAGTGCCTTCAATCATGATTCATACCCAGGCATACAAAGTATGTCGAGGTGTATATAGTTTTTGTATTTTCGTTCATCCGTAAGATTTGCGTTAAAGGTTTTTGGGTACCATTATATCTGCAACCGTAAATCGCATTGAGTAGAATCTTTATATACTTCTTTATCGTCATCCATATTTTTTATACTGTAGCACACGATGTGGCTTTCCTGCACAAGGTCAAATTACTTAAGTTTTGAAAATATTTGCATCAAAACATGTCAAGGTTTTTAAGTACACAATGTCTCTGCAACCGCAAGTCGGGTTGACTTGAAACTTCATATATATACTTCTTTATTAAGTTAGAAGATCAATATTTTACTTTCTATCGCCCTGGTGGGTGCATGTGATGGGTAATTTAACAATCGCGATTCATCCTTACCGGAAATCCGGCTGGAGACCTGGTTTGGCCCTCACATACGTCTTTGGCATTTTGTATGTGACAGTTGAATCTGGTTATATCTCTTGTGTAAGTATTACGATTATTCGTAATCCTTTTTTAGGGAAAGAGGGAAAGGGGCAAGTGACATTTGGTGTGGTTATGGACCTGGCATCAGGTCAGGTTATTCTAATTTCAGGGCTGACTATATTTTTCTCGATGAAATTATTCCGTTCTGATTTTGGGATTTTCCCCCAATGCAGCAGGTTAATACAGGATCGAACCCGTTTGCCCAGCCTTATATGACCTGAGCTGTTGATAGGCCGTTAAACACCAATAAACAAACAAACAACTTTGGCATTTGGTATCCGACAGTTATATTCTTTATGTGAGTATTAGACCATAGCTGTTGATAGGCGTTAAACACCATTAAACAAACATTCTATACGGCTTTCATGCACACGGTGAAGGTGAAATTACTTTGAAACTTGCGTTAAATGTTTTGAAATATATGCGTTAAAGTTTTAAGTAAACATATATTTGTCTATCAACAATCAACATCCATATTTTCATTTTATAGCCCACGCATGTGACTTTCATGCCCAAGGTCAAGGTCAAATTGTGTTAAATGTTTTGAAATATTTGCATTAATGTTTTAAGTACACAATTTATCTGCAACCGTATGTTAGATCGACTGGAAATGTCACATACTTCTTTGTCAACATATTTTCATTCTATATCTCACCTAAGCGGCTTTCATGCCAAAGGTCAAGGCCAAATGACTTTGCTGCGGCCGAGGGTATGTATGAGACCCCGCTCACCGCTCACTTGCTCTAGTCCTTAAAAGCAAGAATAACATATCTTACCATACTGATTTCTTTTGTTTTTTTCGGATACTGTACTGATTTTGTGTCCCAAGCATAACTGGAATTCCTTTTTGTATATTTATCACAATCTTGCTCACTAATATTCCAGTGTTCTCCCTTTGTTTTTTCACGCATTGATTTTGTATCTGGCACATGGCGAAGGTATCGTGGGTATTGTCAAAATCGGATGATACATCATACAAGATGGCGCCGACAGGTCATCCTTTAATTATAGATTTCGCTTCTTTTCTCATGTACCGTTTGACCGACGCTGGTCAGACTTCACAGTTGTGGTGCGTGGGTGAAGCATTTTCATATTTGTTCAAATGGAGGTTGTCGCATAATCCAAGATGGCGTCGTAGAAAATTTGGTAAAATTCTTAAAAAATCATATCAACCATGTTAATTTTACATTATTATTATTTTTACATGAAGCTTGAATTGCCACTTTGATATCAAGGGCGATAACATTGACTCTTTAAAATGTAATGGAAACAACTATTTATTCTCTCTATTTATCTTTTGATGTGCAATGATCATATTTTGTAAACAAGTCAATACAAATATTTTTTCAGGTGACACATTTAGTTGATATAAATAATTTAAAAAATGACTGCTCATTTACAATCAAAATGGCACGATGATACAACCTATCAGTAAACCTAAGATTACTAAGTGAATATTTCTTTGTAGCGGGCACTCGTATTTTTTAAAACTGTTGGAATAGTTACACAATTATACTTATTTAATATTTAATTCCTATAAAGAACACTTTGTGCCAAACAGATGGGACCCCAATTCAAATCATGATTTGCAACTTTGATGAAGGATGTCTGGCACCCAGTCATTAAGTGCAAAGGCACGACACGTGTCTTATCAGCTCATTCACAAACACCACATCATACAAAACATTTGTCACATGGATTCACCAGTGGGTGTGTAATTGCATCCGTAACATTTGGTCAGGTGGGTATTTTTTTACTTTAACCTACGTTTTCTGGGGGAAATAACTACCTGTATAATATATGTGAAAATCAATACAATGGAAGAAATTGAATGTATGTTCTCGCACCCCCTTCCAAACACCATTCACAATTCACACCCCCTCTGCATGATCTGGCTACTCCACTGCAGTGCAAAGTCGCAGAACAATGTTTGACATACAGCCGTTTGAATGTGTACTTGTGTGTGTGTAATATTTCTCAGACTTTTTCAAGGCAATGATTTCTGTTTCGATGTAATGTATGACCTGTCGTGAATTTCACTCACAAGTTCATATTAGTGCTTGTAGGAGTATTTGATATCCAGTATACATTTTCACGGCTTTCACATTCTGTAAAACCGTCTGGAGTTTCGACAATGAAATGGGAGAAATGGCAAACATTTTCATGTGTTTGAATGTGGATTATTTCTGGCACTCATATCTTTGGCTTATAACGTTGTTCAAATTGTACTGCGTCAATTTTATCGAATTTAATATTGCATAATTTTATTTCATGACTTTCTTCAAAACGCCAGTTTTAGAAGTTGATGGTTTTAGGATTTTTATATCATGCACTGCAGTGTCGATGATAAGTTGCTAGGTGGCGTTGCCAAGTCGGACTGTTGTACTGTGCGGACTCACCGAAACAAACCGCCAGTGGACGCGTAATGTAATCTCCCTGGGTAAGTTTATATATCGCGGCTCAGTCAGCGTGCGACTAGATGCCGGTTTTTTTGTTAGGGGAAAGTACTAAAATTGGGAAAATTGGGCCCGCGCAATATTTAAAATTGCGCCATGTCAATTAAAGGTGGTGCAGGATGTTGAATGTAATATCTTTATAATGGAAAGACAGAGTTTAATGAAACATAACGCATTAAATGCTTAACAGGTTGCCAATTAGTATCCCCTCGTCGACAGGCAAGAGCTGGTATATCGTTAGTCCATGTACTGCGTACATATGTACGTACGCTAGTAACACCTTTCATTTTTCAATAACTTGTGAATTGCTTCCACGATTTTGATATTATTTGACCATAATGTGTGTCTATGGAGCATGGTTTAGCATATGAGTAGACTCATATGACCCACGTTCGACCGCCCAAGGTCACGGAGTACTTTTTTATTTTATCAAGGCTGCCAGCGAGGGGATTAGCTTCGTTTAATGATGCCAGTGCGAGGGGATTAGCTTCGTTTAATGATGCCAGTTCTTGCATTATGGTATAGTTTGCTTTAATCTAACAATTTTCTGGTTTTGACGAAGAATCGGTTACCATGTATGTGAATAAAAATCTAAAGAACGTGAATGTATGGTGTGATACATATCATCGAACCGGTATGTCACTTCTATGGTGAGATACTATCATCGAAATCCGTCCGTTTGCTTGGAAAAGTTTCAAGAAAATTTACTGTAAAAATGACGTCACAGAATACGTCACGTCGGAAAAGCAGGTTCGGAAACCACTGATCCCATACCCTGATATCTATAACTTTACATGCTACTTGCAAACATGTAGTTGGCCTCAATAGTAATAACGTACACTCAAAGCGTTCTTTTATAACATGATCATTCATGTTATAATTGTTCTTGTTATAATTAAAATTGATGTTCACCATAACTCCTTTATATTTTCAAATAATAAAGACACATTAACTAAACATTTAAAGACACCCACAATGGTGATGCCTGACACCCAGCTACATCAACAGTTTCAATTTACTATTCAAACGTTTCACCGTGTATGAAAAAGAACAAATATTATTGACCAAACACCCACACCATCTCACCGACGACAATTAACTGCGAGAAGCAACGCGTTAGAATTGGCCAGGTTGGCACTTCGTGTCATAATCGCGGTTATAACGCGTTAGAAGTTTGTGACCGGAGAAATGGGGCTAATAGGTTATGCAACCAGTGCAGCGCCAGATCAGCCTGCGCATCCGCACAGACTGATCAGGGTATACACGGTTCATAATTCAGTGACTTTGACATGTTTAAGCTCCACAGGGTCGCCCAAACACGTAGCCATGTTTGTGTCAATAAGTCTACGAGTTTTTGAAGAGTTTCTTCATTATGCCATGATAGCTTTCACATAACATCCAGTATTTATTAAATATTTGGAAACTTGATACATGTGGACATAGGTGACACACACATCAGCCCATTAACATGGCATGTTTGAGCTTCATAACCTTAACATATTCGCTGAATGATCAATTAGCATATTTGGACGTCAACATGTTTATAACAAGTTGTATTGTGATCAGTATGCCAGAGGATATACCAATGTTTTAAAAACATAATCTCCAGTCCATTAATATGACTTCGATCGCATTGACCTTCATAAGGTGAAACAGTTTTTGCAACACATATTTTTCCAACGCTATCTTCTACATAAGTTGAAGGCTTGCACAACTATTTGGCAACTGGATACGTGTGAACACGTGACTGTTACATACGTACGATGCCACTGGCATTATATTTTTGACGTTCAATATTTCAACATTTGAACATACGTGCGTCAAAATGTATGCATATGTGTCTTTAACACGACACCATTTCAATGTAGTCTTCTCCATGTCTTCTATCACTTGACATGAAATCCGCGTGTACATGTATATGTATATGTGTACACTTATACCACATTTGTCTTGTTTTTAAATGTTGCCTAAATACCGCCCTTAATGGGAAAATGTATATCTTTATTTGGCACAAAAAGAACTGCATACGTGAATAAGTTGAACTTGGTTTCCACATTCGTATTTTTAGTATGTGCTTAAACGTATGTTTTTATTAAGTTTGTTCAAACAAAGCTACCCTTTGCTGCCGAAATGAGACTTACTGAATGTAACTACAAATATAAGTCATGACTGTGCGCATATATTTAAGTACGTGCTATTGTCCGTCATTACCATGCTATATAGCACGCATTTGACACGCGAATGAGGCCCAAATAGGTTGATAGACGTATTGTCTATTTGCAACAAAACTCATAACATACTCATAACAAGAGACCCTAATTGCGAACTCTTTCTTAGACAATATAATAACAGATGGTCAGGAATGGATAAATAAAACCCGGCAAATAATGTATTATGTGACTTATCTGATACTGTTTTGAGAAAAATCCATTTATGTGCCTCATATGTATGTAGTATTTCCAGTTTGGGGCCTCATTTTACTTCAATAGTTTTCGGTGACATACATATTGACTGTTGAAACACAGTAATAGTGGATCATGTTCAGTATCTATATAAAGTCCTACTTTCTCTTAATATCATGAAAATGAAAATCCCATTCGGGGCCTCTGTGGTGCGCATACTGATAAAATCGTAGTCCCTGCTGAATATGAATATGGTGGTAACCAGAGTAGTTTGACGAAAAAGAAGCACACAAACAGGTTTACGGATTTTCCACATTACTACATGCTTTACCGGTTGCGTTAAATGCTGAACGATGTCTAACTGTAATTATAGTAACATAATAGCCAACTGTCGCGATAATTAGACAACCACAAATTCCACAGGTGGGGATAATATATGTCCAAAATTATGTACATTCTTTATAGTGCATAGGAACATGCTCCAACAAACCCGGGGAATGAGTTAATTTCGAGAGGAGGGAATTATACCATCATTTTATTATCCCATCGCGTAGAGAACATATGGATGCAAATATCGTCGGTCCGTCCGTCCGTCCGTCAGGTTTTCTATTCTGCCATAACTTATTTACCATATGATCGATTGGCTTACAACTTTAAACGCATGTGTATTATCATCCGAATTTTCATTCGGAAAACTCATGCTCCCCCCGTGCCCAATGTCAAGGTTAAATAATAACCTGAAAATTTCACATTCAGTAGATGCGTGAGCGTTTGTCAATTTTCCTATAACTTCTTTACCGTACGAGCGACTGGCTTGAAACGTAATATGCATGTTTATCAGCATCCACATTTCATTCTGTAGATGCATACGCGTTCGTCTATTTTAACTTGTTTACCGTACCATATGCGTGTTTATGATGCACCCACCACAGTACTGAGATGCATGTCGTTAACTCCGTTCCTGTTTCTTGTTTATTTCTTTAAAACCCGGGGGGGGGGGGTTGGGGGGGGGGGGGGGGGTTCCCGTCGGTCCTCACCAACTACCCGGTTGGAGGAAGGTATGGATACATGTAGGTGGATAAACTTCGCGGTGTGTATGGTGTGCGGCGTGTTGTAACAAGACAGGCCGGAAAATATTAGTATTGTGACATTTCCATATTTCCCAGATTATGAGTGTCGATTTGATCTGCATCGGTAGTGACGCAAGCCAGTTCAGTTCAAGTGAACCGTATATGTCGTCAGGTTTGGAGAATCACTTTTGAAAGCATCATTAAAATATGCTTCGGACCATAACTATACGTCGGTCGATATATACATGTACTTACAACTTTGAGATCGACCCCGGGGCGCGTGTGTGCGCTCTTTACTAATTATCTATAACGTCCCGTTCAGATTAGAGAGGGGTCGGTATTTTCGGCCGTCTAAGACGGAACCGTACACGCGGTACACAGCCAGTTCCGATTTTGGGATTTATTTATAGATTACACTGCATGACGCATTTTGATGAGTAACGCTAACCTTCATAATTTGAACGTGACAACCGATTTTCGAAATATGTAGACACACTCGGGTAACACTGCATTCATGTATTCATGACTTAATTATGTGTCTACGTAGATCTACATATTGCATGGTCATATTTATGAAAAGGTCTTGGTTTACAGATGTCGTTCTATGAAAACCGATTTAATTCGTAATGGCAATACTTTCTGCACTGTTTGTCGCAACTTTAAAACTCACGGGGAAATGAACATGCGCAATATAAGATATCAACTTAGGTTTAAACGTGTTTACTGATGGGGACGCTCTACGTGAAAGTGTGACCGCTACCGTTACATTTATTAAAGAAAATATAAACAGTTGACTCATTAACTGTGACACGTATTCTGGATAATTCATTTGATTTACTAGTTCACCGTCGAATGTTTCGAAAATCAACATAAAATAAAATTGGTAAATTGTCAGAAAAATAATTACGTGGCTCCTGACATTTCACGTCATGTTGACACTGGGCCAAACATTATTTAGTATTTCGTGTGTTGGTATTGTGTCACAGGCATATTTAGTGCGAACATAATTGTAGCCACCGGGGGCCCGTTTCACAAAACTTCGTACGACTAAAATGTTCGTAAGTGCAAATCTAGGATCGTCTGGAAATTTCAATTTATTGATTTACATTTACTGAGCATAGGCTGCTCTTAATTTTGTACTTACGAACATTTTAGTCTTACGAAGTTTAGTGAAACGGGCCCCAGGGACGTAGCCTACTGTTTTGTATCTGTATATGCAACCACTTGCATGTTTCTTCCAATGTCACGTAATTTTTAGCGACTTTCAAAAATATCACATTACATCAGCCGTACGATTGCCGTTTGAT
>JAQRGA010000497.1:0-19468 GCA_029237695.1 Conchocele bisecta | reverse complement strand
TGTCATCGATGTAAACCACCGTGACAGACGTAACATGTAACTTAATGTCCATGGAATGAACCACCGTGACAAGAACGTACATTGTACGTTTTTTTAATGTCATGATGAAACCACCGTGTGACAGACGTATCATGTACTTAAATGTCTCCTGATGAAACCCCACCGTTGACAGACGTAACATGTACTTTAATGTCCATGGATGAAACCACCGTGACAGACGTACATGTACTTAATGTTCATGAATGAAATAACCGCCGTGACAGACGTAACATGTACTTTAATTGTCCTGATGAAACCACCGTGACAGACGTTACATTGTACTTAATGTTTCATGATTGAAACCGCCGAATGACAGACGTACAATGTACATTTAATGTCATGATGGAAACCACCGTGACAGACGTACATTACTTAAAATGGTCATGATGAAACCGCCGTGAGAAGACGTACATTTGTACTTAATTTGTCATGATGAAAAACCACCGTGACAAGACGTTACAATTGTACCTTAAATTGTCCATGATGGAAACCATCCGTGAACATACGTACTTGGTTACTTAATGTCATTAAGAAGAAACCCACCGTGACAACGTACATGTCCTTAATGTCCTGATGTCCACCGTTGAACAGACGTTTACATGTACTTTAATGTCCATGTAGAAAACCACCGAGACAACGTACATGTACTTAATGTCATGATGAAACCACCCGTGGGACAGACGTACATGTACTTTAATGTCATGATGAAACCACCGTGACAGACGTACATGTACTTTAAATGTCCATGAATGAAACCACCGGTACCAGACGTACATGTATATTAATGTCATGATGAAATAACCACCGTGAACAGACGTACATGTATTTAAGGTCATGATGAAAACCGCCGTGACAGACGTAACATGTATTTAATGTCATGATGTAAACCGCCGTGACAGAACGTACATGTATTAAAATGTCATGATGAAAACCGCCGTTGAACAGACGTACAAGTGTTTAATTCATGATGAAACCGCCGTTGAACAGACGACTTGTACTTAATGTCATGAAAAACACCACACCGTTGACATACGTACAATGTACTTAATGATCTTGCGAAATAAACCACCGTTGACCGAACTAACAATTGTACTTAATGTCAATGATGAAACCAACCGTGACAAGATCGTAACATGTAACTTAATGTCATGATTGAAACCACCGTGACAGACGTACATGTAATTTAATGTCATGAATGAAATACCACCGTGACAGACGGGGGGGTTACATGTATTTAAGTGGTCAATGGATCAAACCACCGTGACAGACGTCATGTACTTAATGTCATGATGAAAACCACCGGGGTTGGGGAACAGACGTACATGTACGTTAATGTCATGATGGAAACGGCCGTGACAGTAACGTAACAATGTACTTAATGTGTCTTGATGAATACCAACCACGTGACAGACGTACATGTAATTTAATGTCATGATCAAACCATCGTGACAGACGTACATGTACTTAATGTCATGATGAAACCGGCCGTGAAGACGTACGTGTACATTAATGTCATGATGAACACCACCGTGACCGAGTACATTGTAACTTATGTCATTGAATGAAACCGGCCGTGGACCGATCGTACATGTACTTATGTCATGATGAAACGGCTCGTGACCAGACGTACAGTACTTAATGTCTTGATGAAACAACCGTGAAACCAGGACCTTACATGTATTTAATGTCAAGATGAAAACGCCGGTGACAGACGCTACAATGTACTTAAGGTCAATGATGAAACCGCCGTGACAGCCGTACATGTACTTAATGTCAAATGATGAAACACCGGTGACCAGATACACTGTAAACTTAATGTCATGATGGAAACCACCTGACAGACGTACATTGTACTTAATGTATGATGAAACCAACCGTGACAGACCGTACATGTAAACCTTAAATGGTCCATGATGAAACCACGTGACAGACGTACATGTAATTTAATTGTCCATGATGAAAACCGCCGTGACAGACGTACATGTTACTTAATGTCATGATGAAACCACCGTGACCAGGGAGGAATGTACTTCATGTCATGATGAAACCACCGTGACCAGACGTTCATGTACTTAAATGTCAGATGGAAACCACCGTGAAAACCAGTCCGTGACATGTACTTAATGTCATGATGAAACCACCGTGACAGACGACATTAACATTGTACTTAATGTCTGAAATGAAACCACCGTGACCAGACGTACATGTATTTAATGTCATGATGAAACCACCGTGCACAGGAACGTACATGTACTTAATGTATGATGAAACCGCCGTGAGCAGAGTACATGTACTTAATGTACTGAAATGAAACCACCGTGACAGGGACGTCATGTACTTAATGTTATGATGAAACCACGTTGAACGACGTGACATGTATTTAATGTCATGATGAAACCACCGTGACCAGACGTACATTGTACTTAATGTCCATGATGAAACCGCCTGTTGACAAGACGTCAATGTACTTAATGTCATGATGGAAAACACCGTTGGAACAGGACGTACATGTACTTTATGTCAAGATGAAACCCACCGTGAACAGGACGTACTTTACTTAAATGTCCTGAGGAATCCACCGGGACAGGGTTAACATGTACTTAAGTCCATGATGAAACCCGTGACCAGGACGTAATGTTACTTAATGTCATGATGAAACCAACCGTGACAGACGTTACATGTACTTAATGTCATGAAATGAAACCCCACCGAGGACAGAGTACATGTACTTTAATGTCATGATGAAAACACCGTGACAGACGTAACTTTGTAACTTAATGTCATGATGAAACCCACCGTGGACAGACGTAACATGTACTTAATTGTATGATGATTGAAAACCGCCGTGACCAGAGTAATGTAAAAACCTTTAATGTCCATGATGAAACCACCGTGACAGACGTACCATGTACTTTAATGTCATGATGAAAAACCACCGTGACCCAGGACGTTACATGTAACTTAATGTCTGATGAAACACCGTGACAGAGCGTACATGTACTTAATTGTTCATGATGAAACCACCCGTGGACCAGAGCGTACATGAAAATTTAATGTCTGATGAAACCACCGTGACAGACGTAATGGTATTTAATGTCATTGAATGAAACGCCGTGACCAGAGTAATGTATTTAAAATGGCAAATGATGAAACCACCGTGACGACGTACATGTATTAATGTCATGATTGAACCGCTTGTCGTGAACAGAGTACATGTTATTAATTCATGAATGAAACCACCGTGACAGAGCGTACATGTACTTAATGTCTTGATGAAAACCACCGTGGACGACGCACATGTACTTTAAAGTCATGTTGCAACCACGTGCCATTGAAACCAAGACCGTACATGTACTTAATGTCAAGGATGAAACCACCGTGACAGAGTACATTGGTAGTTAATGTCATTGAATGAAACCACAGGCCCCCCTGACTGAGTACATGTATTTAATTGTCAAAGATCAAACCACCGTGACCAGACGTACATGTACTTAATGTCTGATGAAACCACGTGACAGACGTACATGTAACTTAATGTCATGAGAACGGGCCGTGACAAGACGTACATGTATTGTAAATGTCCTTGATGGAACCCACCGTGACAGAGGACCATGTATTTAATGTCATGATCAAAACCACCGTTGAACAGACGTACCTGTACTTAATGTCATGAAATGAAACCGCCGTGACCAGGAGTCCGTGTTTACTTAATGTCATGATGAAACCACCGTGGACAGAGTACATTGTAACTTAATGTCATGATGAAACCGGCCGTGACCGACGTACATGTACTTAATGTCATGTGAAACGGCTTCGGGACGACGTACTGTACTTAATGTCTTGATGAAAACCACGTGAAACCAGACCGTACATTATTTAATGTCATGATGAAACCGCGCCGTGACAGACGTACATGTTACTTAAATGTCCATGATGAAACCGCCGTGACCAAGACGTACATGTACTTAATGTCATGATGAAACCACCGTGACAGACGTTACATTGTAACTTAATGTCATGAATGAAACCACCGTGACAGACGTACATGGTACTTAATGTCATGATGAAAACCAACCGTGACAGACTGTAAATGTACCTTAATGTCCATGATGAAACGCCGTGACAGACGTACATGTACTTTAATGTCATGGATGAAACCACCGTGACAGAACGTAATGTACTTAATGTCATGATGAAACCACCGTTGACAGACGTACATGTATTAATGTCATGAAGAAAACCACAGTGAAACCAGACCGTAACATGTACTTAATGTCATGATGAATCACCGTGACAGACGTACATGTAACTTAATTGTCCTGAGAAACCACGTGAACAGAGTACATGTAAATTTAATGTCCATGATGAAACCACCGTGACCAGACTTAATGTAACTTAATGTCATGATGAAACCGCCGTTGAAGACGTACATGTTTAATGTCCTTGATGAAAACCACCGTGACAAGAAGTACTAGTACTTAATGTTATGATGAAACCACCGTTGAACAGACGACTTGTATTTTAATGTCCATGATGAAACCCACCCGGTGAAAGGACGTACATGTACTTACTGTCATGATGAAACCGCGTGAGGACGTACATTGTACTTAATGTCATGATGAAACCACGGTGACAGACGTACATGTAAACCTTAATGTCCATGGGATGAAACCACAGTGACAGACGTACATTGTACTTAAATGTCATGAGGAAACTCAAACCGGGAAGACCGTACATGTACTTAATGTCATGATGAAACCACCTTGACAGACGTACATTGTACTTTAATGTTCATGATGAAACCACCGTGACCAGACGTACATGTATTAATGTCATGATGAAACCCACCGTGGACAGAGTACATGTACTTTAATTGTCCATGATGAAATCCACCGTGACCAGGACGTACAATGTACTAATGTCATGATGAAACCACCGTGACAGACGTACATTGTAACTTAATGTCATGATGAAACCACCGATGACCAGACGTCATGTACTTAACTGTCATGATAGAAAACCCCGTGAACAGTCGTACATTGTAATTAATGTCATGATGAAACCACCGTGACCGGAGTAACATGTACTTAATGTCATGATGGAATCCACCGTGACAGACGTACATTGTACTTCTTAATGTCATTGATTGGAAAACCGGCCGTGACCAGACGTACATGTACTTAATGTTCATGATGAAACACCGTGACAGACGTACATGTAACTTAATGTCATGATGAAACCACCGTGACCAGGTGACATTTACTTAATGTCATGATGAAACGGCGTGACAGGACGTACATGTACTTAATGTCTTTGATGAAACAACCGTGAAACCAGTACCGTACATGTACTTAATGTATGATGAAACCACCGTGACAGAACTTACATGTACTTTAATGTCATGATGAAAACCACCGTGAACAGTCGTTACAAGTACTTAAAGTCATGTTGAACCGTTTCGTGAACAGACGTACATGTATTTAAGTCATGATGAAACCAAACCGTGACCCGGACTACATGTACTTAATGTTATGATGAAACCACCGTGGACAGACGTACATTGTAACTTAATGTCTGATGAAACCACCGTGAAACCCAGACCGTACATGTATTAATGTCATGATTGATACCACCGTGGACAGGACGTTACACTTTTACTTAATGTCATGATTGAAACCACCGTTGGAACAGACGTACATGTACTTAATGTCATGAAAATGAAAACCACCGGTGACCAGACGTACATGTACTTAATGTCATGATGAAACCACCGTGCAGACGTACATGTATTTAATGTCATTGTTGAACCCACCGTGGACAGACGTACATTGTAACTTAATGTAAATGATGAAACCCACCGTGAAGAGTACAATGTATTTAATGTCATGATGAAACCCACCGTTTTTTGAACAGCCGTACCATGTATTTAATGTCCTGATGAAAACCACCGTGACAAAGACCGTAAAATGATACCCTTAATGTCCTGATGAAACCACCGTGACAGACGTAACATGTATTAATGTCATTGAATGGTAACCACCGTGGGACAGACGTACATGTAAACCTTAATGTAATGATGAAACCGCGTTACAGACCGTACATGTACTTTATGTCTTGATTGAAACCGGCCCGTGACAGACGTTACATTGTACTTAATGTCATGAAATGTAAACCGCGTGACCATAGTAATGTAATTAATGTCATGCTGAAACCGCCGTGACAGACGTACTGTACTTAAGTCATGATGAAACCGCCCGGTTGACAGACGTATGTTCTTAATGTCAATGATGAAACCGGCCGTTGACAGAACGTACCTGTATTTAATGTCATGATGAAACCGCCGGACAGACGTACTGTAACTAAGTCATGATGAAACCACCGGTGACCAGGGACGTACATGTCAACTAATGTTCATGATGAAACCACCGTGACAGGACGTACATTGTAACATTAATGTCACTTGATGAAACCGCCGTGCAGACCGTACATGTACTTAATGTAATGATGAAACCACCGTGAACAGACGTACATTGTAGTTTAATGTCAAATGATGAAAACCCCACCGGGAAAGACCGTACCATGTACTTAATGTCATGATGCAAAACCGCGAACGTGACAGAGTTACATGTACTTAATGTCATGATGAAAACCACGTGACCAGACGTACATGTATTTAATGTCATGATGAAAACCAACGTGACAGACGATACATGTACTTAATTGTCATGATTGAAACCACCGTGACAGTCGTACATGTACTTATGGTCATGATGAAAACCACCGTTGAACAGACGTACATGTACTTAATGTATGAAATGAAACCACCGTGAAAGACGTACATGTACTTTAAATGTCATGATGAAACCACGTTTGACAGACGTTAACTGTACTAATGTCATGAAATGAAAAACCACCGTGACAGACGGTAATGTACTTAATGTCATGGATGAAAACACCGTTGAACAGGATACATGTACTTAATGTCATGAAATGAAACCACGTGACCTGACGTACATGTACTTAATGTATGATGAAACCACCGATGACGACGTACATGTATACTTAATGTCATGATGAAACCACGTGATAGACCGTAACCATGTAGTTAATTTCTCATGGAACCGTCGTGAAAGACGTACATGTATTAAATTCATTGATTGAACCGGTGTGTTGACAGAGTACTTGTACTTAATGGCAAATGATGAAACCACCGTGAAGAGTACATGTATTTAATGTATGATGGAATCCACGTGACAGAGTACATGTAACTTGAATGTCTTGATGAAACCACGGGACAGATTACTATATTTAATGTCAATGAAATGAAACCGCGTGGACCAGAGTCAAAGTACTTAAATTGTCATGAATGAAACCGCCGTGACCAGACGCTACATGTACTTAATGTCCTGATGAAACCGCCGTGAACGAACCGTAAAGTAATTAATGTCCTGGATGAAACCGCCGTTGACAGGACGTACATGTACTTAATGTCCTGGATGAAACCACCGTGACCAGGAGTACATGTATTAATGTCATGATGAAACCGCCTGTGAACAAGACGTACTACATGTACTTTAATGTTCTGGATGAAACATACCGTGAAACCAGACCGTACTTACTTATGTCATGATGAAACCACGTGACAGACGTACATGTATTTAATGGTCATTGGAATGAAAACCGCGTGACCGACGGTACATGTACTTAATGTCTTGAAAATGAAAACCACCGTGACCAGGAACGTACATGTACTTAATGTCAATGATGAAACCGCCGTTGAACAGACGTACATGTACCTGTAATGTTCTGAAAAGAAACCACCGTGACCTGTACGTAATGTAATTAATGTCATGATGAAACCGCCGTTGAACAGACGTACATAGTTACTTAATGTCATGAAATGAAACCGCTTTGTGGACCAGGACGTTAAATGTACTTAATGTCATGATGAAAACCACCGTGACAGACGTTTTAACATGTACTTAATGTAATGAAATGAAACCTGTGACCAGACGTAATGTACTTAATGTCATGATGAAAACCGCTTCGTGACTGACGTCATGTACTTAATATCATGATGAAAAACCGCCGTGACAGACGTACTGTAACTTAAATGTCAAATGATGGAAACCGCCGTGACAGCGTAACATGTACTTAATGTCATGATGAACCGCCGTTGCGTCGTGGTCCAAGACGTAATGTACTTAATGTAATGAAATGAAAACCGCCGTGAAAGACCGTAAATTATACTTAATGTCATGATGAAACCGCCGTGACAGACGTTACATTGTACTTAATGTCATGATGAAACCGCGTTGGTGAAGAGTTAATGTCCTTAATGTCAAATGATGACCACCGCCGTGAACAGAGTACTGTCTTAAATTTCACTGATGAATCCGCCGTTGACAGTCGTACATGTACTTTATGTCAAAATGATGAAACCACCGTGACAGACGTGCATGTACTTAATGTCATGAAGAAACCACGTTTGGAACAGGGAGTACATGTACTTATGTCATGAAAGATAAACCACCGGATGACAGACCGTGCATGTACTTAAAAAAAAAAAAAAACAAATTGTCATGATGAAACCACGGTTTGAACAGACGTAATGACTTAATTTCATGATGAAAACCAAACCGTGACCAGACGTACATTGTAACTTAATGTCTGAATGAACCACCGTGACTGTCTGTACATGTATTTAATGTTCAAATGATGAAACCACCGTGACAAGACGTAATGTATTTAATGTCATGATGAAACCACCGTTGAACAGGACGTACATGTACTTAATGTCAGGAAATGGAAACCACCGTGACAGACGTACAAATGTACTTAATGTCATGAATGAAACCACCGATGGACAGACGTACCATGTGATTTACGGGTCATGATGAAACCACCGTTGACAGAGTACATGTACTTAATGTCAATGAAATGGAAACCACCGGACAGACGTACATGTACTTAATGTATGAAGAACCCACCGTGGACAGAACGATACATGTATTTAATGTCATTGAATGAAACAACCGTGACAGACGTACATGTACTTATGTCGAAATGATGAACCACCGTGACAGACGTACATGTACTTAATGTCATGAAGAAACCATCCGTGAAACCAGTCCGTACATGTACTTTATGTCATGATGAAAACCACCGTGACAGACGTCCTGTACTTAATGTCATGATGAAACACGGTTTGCAAAGACGTTACATGTATTAAAGTCAATGGATGAAACCACCGTGACAGACGTACATGTATTAAATGTCATGAATTGAAACCACCGTGACGACGTTACATGTAAACCCTTAATGTCCATGCTGAAACCCACTCGTGACAGACGTAAGGTACTTAATGTCATGAGAAACACCGTTGAACAGACGTACATGTACTTTATGTCATGAAAGAAGGGAAACCACCGTGACCAGACGTTTCATGGTATTTAATGTCCTGCTGAAACCTCCGTGACAGACGTACATGTAACTTAATGTCATGATGAAACCGCCGTGACCAGACGTACATTTACTTAATGTCATGATGAAACCGACCGGTGGACAGCGTACATGTACTTAATGTCATGATGGAAACCGTCGTGACAGACGTAATGGATTTAATGTCATGAGAAACCGCCGTGGAAACAGGACGGTACATGTACTTAATGTTCATTGAAATGAAAACCACCGTGACAGACGTGCATGTACTTAATGTCAATGAAGAAACCACCGTGAAACAGGGACGATGCTGTATTAATGTCAGGAAGAAAACCACCGTGACGAAACCGTGCATGTACCTTAATGTCATGATGAAAACCAACGGGCAGGACGTACATGTACTTTAATGTCATTGAATGAAAACAAACCGTGACAGACGTTACCGTAATGTAAACCTTAATGTCCATGATGAAACCACCGTGACAGAGTACATGTAATTTAATGTCATGATGAAACCACCGTGACAGACGTACATGTATGTGAATGTCATTGATGAAACCACCGTGACAGACGTACTTGTACTTAATGTATGATGAAACCACCGTGGACAGACGTACATGTACTTAATGTATGAGTGAAACCACCGTGACAGACGTACTGTATTTAATGTTATGATGAACACCTGTGACAGAACGTTACATGTACTTAATGTCATGTTGAACACCCACCGTGACAGACGTACATGTACTTAATGTCATGAAGAAACCCACCGTGACGGACGTACATTTTTTGTACTTATTGTCGATGATGAAACACCGTGGACAGACGTTACATGTAGGTACCTTAATGTCATGGATGAAAAACCGTGACAGACGCGACTTGTATTTAATGTCATGATGAAACACCGTGACAGGCCGACATGTACTTAATGTCATGATGAAACCAACCGTGCAGGACGTACATTTACTAATGTCATGATGAAACCACCGTGACAGACGTTCACATGTGTACTTAAATGTCTTGAGGAAAACCACGTGACAGACGTACATGTACTTAAGGTCATTGATGAAACCACCGTGGACAGACGTACATGTACTTAATGTCATGATGAAAACCGCGCGTGACAGGGACTCATGTACTTAATGTCATGATGAAACCACCGGTGTCAGACGTACATGTACTTATATGTCATGATGGAACACCGTGACAGACGATACATGTACTTAATTGTCTGATGAAACCCGTGACAGGACGTACATGTATTATGTCTTGATGAAACTGCTGGCCGTGACAGACGTACATGTACTTAATGTCATGATGAAACCACCGTGAAGACGTACATGTATCTTAAATGTCATGATGAAACCGTCGTGGACAGACGTAATGTACTTAATGTCATGATGAAACAGCGTGACCAAGGAACGTAACAGGTACTTAATGTCATGATGAAACCACCGTGACAGACGTACATTGTACTTAATGTCTGATGAACCGCCGTGACATGACGTACATGTACTTAATGTCTGGATGAACCACCGTGACAGATCGTTCATGTATTTAATGTCATGATGAAAAAACGCCGTGACAGACGTACATGTAACTTCATGTCATGATGAAACCACCGTGACGGACGTTACATGTACTTAAGTCATGATGAAACCGCCGTGACAGACTCTTTACATGTATTTAATGTCCTGTGAAACCACCGTGACTGACGTTAATGTACTTATTGTCATGATGATTGAAAACCACCGTGACAGACGTTACATGTACTTAATGTCATGGTTGAAACCGCCGTGACAGACGTACATGTATTTAATGTCTGATGTAAACCACCGTGACAGACGTAAATGTACTTAATGTCATGATGAAACTCGCCGTGACAGACGTACATGTACTTAATTGTCATGATTGAAACCACCGTGTTTTTACAGCGTACATGTACTTAATGTCATGATGAAACTCCGTGCAGACGTACATGTACTTAATGTCATGATGAAACCACGTGACAGAGTACATGTACTTAATGTCACTGATGAAACACGTGAAGACGTTACATGTACGTAATGTCATGATGAAACCACGTGACAGACGTACATGTATTTAATGTCATGATGAAACCACCGTGACAGACGTTACATGTATTTAATGTCATGATTGAAACACCGTGCTGACGTTACATTGTACTAATGTCATGATGAAACCGTCGTGACAGACGTACATGTATGTTAATGTCTGATGCAACCGTCGTGATGAGTACATGTACCTTAATGTCAAGATGAACCCACCGTGACAGACGTACATGTACTTAATGTCATGATGAAACCACGCGTGACAGAATGTACATGTTATTATTGTCATGATGAACCACGTGACAGACGTTACATGTAATTAATGTCATGAGAAACCACGTGACAGACGTACATGGATTTAATGTCATGATGAACCACCGTGACAGATGTAATGTATTAGTGTCATGATGAAATCCGTCGTGACCAGACGTACATGTATTTAATGTCATGATGAAACCACGTGAAGGAGTACATTTGTACTTTATGTCATGGTGATGAAATACCGCGTGAACCAGACGTACATGTACTTAATGGTCATGATGAAACCGCCGACGGGACAGACGTTACATGTTATTAATGGTCATGAATCAAACCACCGTGACAGACGTAACATGTACTTAATGTCCTGTGAAACCACCGTGACAGACGTACTGTACTTAATGTCATGATGATGAAACCACTTAGGTGACAGACGTACATCGGTTACTTAATGTCATTGAAATGAAACCGCCGTGAACCAGACGTACATGTACTTAATGTCATGAATGTTGAAAACCACCGTGGACAGCGTACATGTCTTTAATTGTCATTGAATGAAACCACCGTGACAGACGTACATGTACTTAATGTCCTGAATGAACCACCGTGACCAGACGTACATGTAATTAATGGTTGATGAAACCACGTTGAACAGAGTACATATACTTAATTATCATGATGATGAAACCACGTGACAGACGACATGTTAAACCTTAATGTCCTGATGGAAACCACCGTGACAGACGTACAGGTAACTTAATTGTCTTGATGTTACCATTTATTAATGTCTTGATGAACCCACCGTTGAACAGGGACGTACATGTATTTAATGTCTTATGATCAACCCACCGTGAAACCGACGTACATGTACTTTATTGTCATGATGAAACCACCGTGATAGACGTAATGTACTTAATGTCATTTGAATGAAACCACCGTGAAGACGTAACATGTACTTAATTGTCCTGAAATGAAAACCACCGGGTGACAGACGTACATGTAGTAATGTCATTGAATGAAACCACTCGTGACAGACGTACATGTATTTAATGAAAACCATGATGTAACCACGTGACATGAACGTAATGTACTTAATGTCATTTGATTGAATCTCACCGTGACAGACGTACAAAGGTAATTAAAGTATGTGAAACCAACGTGACAGACGTAATTGTATTTAATGTCATGATGAACCCACGTTGAACAGGAGTTTACATGTCTAAATGTCATGAAAATGAAACCACCGGTGACAGAGTACATGTTACTTAATGTCATGATTGAAACCACGTGACAGAGTACATGATTTAATTGTCAATGATTGAAACACCGTGCAGACGTAACATGTAAACCTTATGTATGATGGAAACCAACGTGACCAGAGTAATGTACTTAATGTCATGATGGTAAACCACCGTGACAGACGTACATGTACTTAATGTCCTGATGAAACCACGTGGACAGAAGTACATGTACTTAATGTCTTGATGAAACCACCGTTTGACAAGGGACGTACATGTACTTATGTCCTGATGAAACCTCACCGTGGAAACAGACGTTACTATTGTACTTTAATGTCTGATGGAAAACCGCCGTGACAGACGTACATGTTTTTAATGTCATGATGTAAACCGCCGTTGAACAGACCGTACATGTACCTTATGTCATGGATGAAACCACCCGTGACAGACGTTACATGTTCTTTTAATGTCATGATGGAAACCACCCGTGGACAGAAGTACATGTATTTAATGTTCTTGAATGAAAACGGCCGTTGCAGGATCGTACATGGTAAACTTAATGTCTTGGATGAAACCAACCGTTGGACGACGTACATGTTACTTAATGTCATTTGAAGGAAACCACCGTGACAGAGCGTACATGTACTTAATGTCTTGAAAAATTGAAACCACACCGTGGACAGACGTACATGTTATTTAATGTCATTGAATCAAACCACCGTGACAGACGTAAATGTATTAATGTCAAATGATGAAACCGCTTAGTTGGTCAGGACGTACATTGTACTTAATGTCATGATTGAAACACCGGTGACTAGGACGTACATGTACTTAATGTCATGATGAACGGCCGCGTGACCAGACCGTGCATTACTTAATGTCTTGTGAAAACCACCGTGACAGAAGTACATGTTATTTAAATGTTCATGATGAAACCGCCGCGTGACAGGACGTACATGTACTTCTAATGTCATGATTGAAATGAAAACCGCGCGTGCGTGACAGACGTAAATGTACTTTATGTCATGATGCAAACCTTCGTGAACTGGATCGAAATGGTACTTAATGGTCATGAAATGAAACCCACCGTGACAGGACGTACATTGTACTTTAACTGTCATGATGCAAACCACAGTGAACAGACGTACATTGTAACTTAAATGTCATGATGAAAATGAAACCACCGTGGAACTGGACGTACATGTACTTTAAATGTCATGATTGAAACCTACGCCGTGACAGACGATACAATGTACTTAATGGTCATGATGAAACCTCCGGTGACAGGACGTAAACATGTACTTTAATGTCCATGATGAAATACCACTCGTGACAGATCGTACATGTAAATGTTAATTTGTCCATGATGAAACCACCACCGTGACCAGGGGACGTACATTCGTATTTTAAGTCTGATGGAAACCACCGTGAAACCAGACGTACATGTATTAATGTCTTGGATTGAAACCACCGTTGCAGTCGTACTTTGTAACTTAATGTCATGATGAAACCGCCGTGAAAGAGGTTTGTACATGTGATTAATGTCCATGATGAAACCACCGTGACTGATCGTACATGTACTTTAATGTCTATGATGAAACCACCGTGACGGTGTACATGTATTTATTGTCATGATGATAAACCTTCAGTGACTGACGTACTTGTACTTAAGGTCATGGTTTGAAACCGCCGGTGACAGGACGTAACATTGGTACTTAAAGTCACTTGAATGTCCACCGTGATAGAAACGTCCTATGTACGGTAATGTCTGAGGAAAACTCCGGGACTGTCGGTACTTGTACTTAATGTCATTGATTGTAAACCACCAGTGGTCAGAACGTACATGTACTTAATGTCATGATGAATCACACCGTGAACAGACGTAACATGTACTTAATGTCATGATGAAACCGGGCCGGCGTGACTGTCCGTACATGTATCTTAATGTCATGTATGAAACCACCGTGACAGGGACGTTTAAACATGTACTGTAATGTCATGATGAAACCACCACGTGACAGTCGTTTCACATGTTACTTTAATGTCATGATTGAAACCAAAAAAAAAAAAAAAAAAAAAATCCCGTGACTGGACGTACAATGTACTTAAATGTCATGATTGAAATTAAACCACCGTGAAGACTCGGTTAGTAATGTATTTCTTAATTGGTCATGATGAAACCGCCTGTGACAGGAGTTACATGTAACTTAAATGTCATGATGAAACCGTTCCGTGACAGGAACGTACATTGGTATTTTAAATTGTCATGATGAAACCACCAGTGAACAGGACGTTTACATGTACTTTAATGGTCATGTATTGAAAAACCGCCGTTGTGTCAGACGTACATGTAACTTTATGTCATGATGAAACCGCCGTGACAGACGGGTACATGTACTTAATTGTCTTGTTGAAACCACCGTGTATGCGTAAATGTATTAATGCCATGATGAAACCACGGTGACCAGGTACATGTACTTTCAATAATGTCATGATCAAGAAAACCCAACCCGTGACCAGATCGATAAATGTATTTAATGTCATGATGAAAACCCCACTCGTGAACAGGGACGGTACAATTGTATTTTTGTTCATGATCAATGATGCGTGAAACCAAGACCGTTACATGTACTTAATGTCATGATGAAAATCCACCGTGACAGACGTAACATGTAATTCTGTCATGGATGAAACCGGCCGTGACAGGACGTTACATGTACTTAATGTCTTGATTGAAACAACCGTGACAGTGTAAAACTTGTATTTAAGTTCCATGATCAAACCATCGTGAACAGACCGTTACATGTACTTAATTTAATGTCATTGATGAAGAACCGCCGGTGTCAGGACGTTATCGTGTAACTTAAATGTCATGATTGAAAACCTCCGTGACAGACGTACATGTACTTAAGTCATTGATGAAACGGGCCGTTGACAAGGACGTTCATGTAAACCATTAATGTCCATGTTGAAACGGCCGTGACAGTCGTACTTGTACTTAAGGTCTTGATGAAAACCACTTGAATAGTCGCCCATAATGTATTTAATGTTCATGATGAAACCGCCGTGAACGACGTACATGTACTTCTTAATTGTCATGCATGAAAGCCGCCGTGGGGACAGGACGTTACCATGTACTTAATCGTCCATGATGAAATACCACCGTGATAGGACCGTAACATGTACTTTAATGTCTTTCGATGAAAACCACCGTGACAGGACGTACTTGTATTAATTGTCATTGATTGAAACCACCGTGACCAGACGTACATTGTACATTTATTGTCATGATTGAAACCACCTCGTGGGACAGAACGTTACATTGTACTTAAATGTCATGATGAATGAAACCGCGGTGACAGACGTACATGTACTTAATGTCATGATGAAAACCAACCGTGACAGAACGTTCATGTACTTAATTGGGGGGGGATCATGATGTGAAACACGTGCAAAGAATCGTTACATGTACTTAATAGTCATGATTGAAAACCACCAGTGAACAGGACGTACATGTACGTTAATGTCATTGATGGAAACACCGTGAAAGACGTACATGTAACTTATTGTCCTGATGAAACCACCGTACAGACGTTTTACATTGTAATTTAATGTCATGATGAAACCACCGTGGACAGACCCCCGTACATGTACTTAATGTCATGATGAAACCGCCCCTGTGGACAGGACGTACATGTAATTTAATGTCCTGATGAAACCCCCGTTGACAAAGAGTACCATGTACCTAATGTTATGGGAATTGAAACCCACCGTGACATAGACGTACATTGTATTTAATGTCATGATGAAACCTCCGTGACCAGGACGTTAAATGTACCTTTAATGGTCATGATGAAACGGCGCCGTGGACAAAAGACGTACATGATACTTAATGTCATGGATTGGAAAACCCACCGTGACAGACGTACATGTACTTAATGTAATTTGAATGAAACTCACGTGACAGACGTACTGTAACCCTTAAGTCATGATGAAACCACCGTGAAAGACGTACATGTTACTTAATGTACCATGATGAAAACCACCGTGAACAGACGTAACCTGTTACGTTAATGTCATGATGAAAAACGTGTGTCAGAAGCGTACTCTGTACTTTAATGGTCAATGATGAAACCCAACCGTGAACAGAACGTAACATGTACTTAAATGTCATGATGAAATTGAAAACCACCGTGAAAGGACGATACAATGTACTTAATGTCATGTGAAACCACGGTGAAACAGACGTTGCATTTGTACTTTTGTCATGATGAAACCAGTGCGTGAACATACGTACATGTACTTAATGTTCATGATGAAAAATACCAACCGTGACAGACGTACATGTACTTAATGTCATGATGAACAAATCCACCGTGAACAGACCGGGTAACATGTACTTAATGTTCAATGTTGAAACAATCCGTGACAGTCGTAAAACCATGTACTTTAATGTCATGATTTGAAAACCACGGTGACTGACGTTACATGTAATTTAATGTCATGACTGAAAACCACCGTGACAGACGTACATGTACTTTTAATGTCATGATTGAAAACCGCCGTTGACAGACGTACATGGTACTTTAATGTCATGACTGAAAACCAACCGTGACAGGACGTTACATGTATTTAATGGCATTGAATGGTAAACCGCCCCGTGATAGACGTAAAACATGTACCTTAATGTCATGGATGAAATAACCACCGTGAAGACGTACATGTACTTAATGTTCTTGATGAAAAACCACCGTGACAGAACGTACTTGTACTTAATGGTCATTGATGAAAACCACCGTGACAGAACGATTACATTGTACTTAATTGGTCATGATGAAACCACCGTGACAGGAGTTAACATGTACTTTAATGTCATGATGAAACCACCGTGACAGGACGTTCATGTATTTAATGTCATGATCTAACACCCGTGACAGGACGTAATGTACTTAATGTCATTGATGAAACCCACCGTGACTGTCGTACAGTTGTTCTTAATGTCATTGATGGAAAACCGGACCGTGGACAGGACGTACATGTACTTTAATTGTCTGATGAAACCAAACCGTGACCAGGACGTAATGTTTTTTAATGTCTTGATCAATCACCGTGACAGACGTTTACATGTATTAATGTCATGATGTAAACCGCCGTGACAAAGGACGTACGTGGTACCTTAAATGTCATGATGAAACCCAACCGTGACAGACCCTACAGTACTTAATGTCAATTGATTGAAACGGCGTTCGTGACAGACGTTACATGTAAACTTAATGTCATGATGAAACGGCGTGACAGGACCCGTACATGTATTAATGTTCTTGATGAAAAAATCCCGTGACAGACGAACATTGTAAATTTAATGTCCATGATGAACCGCCGTGACAGACGTACATGTACTTAATTATCGTCAGATGAAACCGGCCGTGTGAAACCAGACCGTACATGTACTTTAATGTCATGATTGAACCACCGGACAGGGTCGTACATGTACTTAATGTTCAATGATGAAACCACCCGTGACAGAGTCGTAACATGTACTTAATGTCAATGATGAAAACCAACCACCGTGGACAGACGCTACATCGTTTACTTTAATGTCATGATGAAATCCGCCCTCGTGACAGACCGTACATGTACTTAATGTCATTGATGAAACCGCCACCGTTGGACAGGACGGACATGTAAACTTTCAATTGTCAATGATGAAACCACCGAGTTCAGACGTTCATGGTACTTAATGTCATGATGAAACCACCGTGACAGACGTACATGTTACTTTTGTCATGATTTGAAACCAACCTTGTCGATGTACATGTAAAACCCTTAATGTCCTGATGAAACCACCGTGAACGACGTACATGTATTTAATTGTCATGATGAAATCCACCGTGACAGACGTACTGGTACTTAATGTCTGATTGAAACCGCCGTGACAGACGTACAATTGGACTTAATGTCCTGATGAAAACCACCGTGACTGACGTACATGTAATTAATGTAATGATGAAACCACCGTGACAGACGTACATTGTAATTTAATGTCATTGTATTGAAAAACCGTGAAAACCAGGACGTAAATGTACTTAATGTCATGATGAAACCGCCGTGAAGGACGTAACATGTACTTAATTGTCTGATGAAACCAACCCGTGACAGACGTAACATGTACTTAATGTCATGATGAAACCCACCGTGTCAGAAGTCTGTACTTAATGTATTGAAATTGGTCCACCGTGACAGGAGCGTACCAAAATGTAACCTTAATGTCCCATGATGGAAACCACCGTGACTGGACGGTACATTGTACTTAATTTGTTCAGGATTGAAACCGTGAACAGGCCGTTTACATGTCACCTTAATGTCATGATGGAAACCACCGTGACAGAACGTTTTTTTAATGTACTTAATGTCATCGAT
>JAQRGA010000496.1:0-26890 GCA_029237695.1 Conchocele bisecta | reverse complement strand
TATCTGCAGCGAAGCGGTAGTCAGTGGTAACATGAGGAATTACGTCACTGCTCGCGGGGTTTTCGATAGATCAGAGAAATAATTGCGTCACTACCAGTGGGGTTTTCCAGATACTGCCAAGGTAAACTGAGCATACAATTTCCTCGACTTAATATGCATATCAGATAATTAACCGACAAACACATGTTTATGACCAAGAACAATTTGCGACTGTATTCATACAGTATCAAGTGATATATCTCAAGTGTTTTTGTGAAATGCTTATTTGGAGGTACCATCTGAGACACAGCCACTTTAACCTGTTTTGAATAACACAGTTTTTTTTATTGGCGATTTTGCTTGTCCAGGCCATCCACATCAAGAATCCGGCTGATGACACTGTCATTCTTCAGCGTTTTAGGAAATTTGCAGAAATTCAAAATGGCTGCCAAACAGTTCTAGTATGTAATGTAGTTGCATCCATGTAAGGTATTGAAGTAATTTAAGAGCGTGAAGTGGATTTACTTGACTTATCAGATATGCAAGCAGTCAACATTAATATTCAATTCAATTCACTTGTGACATGGGAACAATCCAAAATGGCCTCAAAATGTAACATATAACTGCGCTCACACTCCATATCAACGCAAACATGTATACTGCTATTGGTTTTATTGACACAATAAACATTCCAGTACGTTCGATATGTTAGTAGACAAGTTGGTGAACAGGGAAAGTCCAAGATGGCCGCCACATATAAATATAGTATCATATAACGATACTGTAAGCGACTGATAAGTAAGTATATAAATGCACATTAGCGTAAAATCGTAATAAATTGGTATAGATGTTTTGAATTTATTTATACAATGAACGTTTTCAATAACTTAGGAATATAAATGGATGACTGTGCCAATAGTTTCATGTCAATCTTGTGTTCAATTGTAACATTTTTATGTAATTAGACACTTGTTCCAATAGCAGAAGTCCAAGATGGTTGCAAAATATAATTATATCAATCATCGTTTAATCAGTAAGTCATATAATTGCGTCCAATCCAGCTACATAGGGAGCACACTGGCATATACATATGTGACTTGTATAAAGTGGCACGTTCTATAACTTCTTTATGTACGTTCACATGTGTGTGACTACATGTAGCAGACAAGTTGGTATTCTGCTATAACTAGATTACCTTAGAGTAACAATTAAATCGTATATAATAGTTCACTGAGCGGAAACAGTGTTGCATGGCATGTACATGTAGTATGTGAAATGCTTAGTCATGGAAGAGCCACTATGTGTTCCATTTTTGAAGAGAGCACAATTGAGGGATATTGGCCTATAGTTGCCAGGATTGTACTGGTCTTCTTTCTTGTATATCGGTGCTACAATGGCACTCTTCCAGATAATAGTAGGATGGTTGTGATTTCAGAGTGGATCTTTTTTAGGACGATTGGTGTTAGCTGATCGGGTCCAGATGCTTTGTGTGTTTCGAGGTTTCGTAATAGTTTACCTATGTCGTTGATTGAAACTTCGATGTCTTGTATTGTGATGTGCTGTCCGTGAACAGCATACCTCTGTTGGTTCATGTACATAAATGTAGTGAGGTATTTTTGACGAATTATCATTATATTCATGCATAACCGTCGACGTTATTAACTGGTTATACGTCAATCACAGCGCCATACGGCCAACGTTGGTTGCCGTGACACATTCACCTGTATATCTGAAACACTTCCGAAACAAATATACCCATACTATGTAGTAAATTTCGAATTTATCCCATGTGTGGGTGTGCTATTATTTCGTGCTAGCAAACGAAAAATAATATACACACGAGTGAATTAATCCACAGCATTATTCCACATGTTATTTTAAATATAGAAACAATCACCATCAACAAGGCAGTAGTTACACACGCTTAGCACATTTATCTAAAAAGCAATTGACGGTCAGCTGTTTTGTATTATAACATATAATATAGATATGTAGATTTACAACATAATATATATATATAACCTCCATACATATTTCACGGTCACAGCCCACCACACGTGTACTGAAAATCGCAGAGCATGCCCATGCACCGAATTGAAAACTGATGCTTTGGCGGTCAGACAGCCTCACATTACGTTATCGTATGACGTCAATGTAATGACGCAACGTAAGCAAGTCCGCGTTCTTGCTGTTTTATATTTGACCATCGGCTATAATTAAACGTTGCGTGCTAAATAGAACACCAGCCTAGTCTCTGTTGATATCGAGTTTACCAAGCTCGGCTAGAGATCGGTGGGAATTTATGGGCGAGCCTAGGAATTCCTACGCATTTCCTAGAATTGCGAGACAAGCTTGATATCAAAATGCAATAGCCTGGCATTTCCTATGTGGAACATGCTTACAATGACTACGTTTTACCTCAATTGCATGCGATACACCTTGGTTATCGTGTTAATATGTGTCTAGGCATTCGTTCAGTTTATCAACTTCGTCATTTTCAATTTGGATTTTGGAATTAAATGACCACCATATATCGCAGTAGTAACCGTTGTTTCTCTTTTCTTTTGCATTTAAATATGTTTGTCTAAAAATCCTGCGCTTTTTTCCTGGGCCTGTTTGACATTTACATACTGAAATACGATGTTTAATGATATGTCAGGAGACTATAACAAGTTACGATGAAATATGTCGGGAAAGTGTGTTCCTGACTTTCACACTTCAGTGTATAGTATTTCGATACGGTATTTTACTATTATGTTTACTCTTCATTTACATTGTTTTGCCATAAATGATACTCTTTTGTGATGATGGGCCTTTAAGCACCATTCCATTCCATTCCATTCCATTCCATACTGTATCTTCATAATGTCACACATTGGAATAGACGTGGGGCGTTAGTACAACCAAATATTCACAACACAGAAGTACAATTTTCAAATACGACACACAACTGATACATCTCCATATCTCTGAGGAATCAATGAATGGCAACACAAAAGTGATGTTACCATACATGTATACATGTACTTTACACATTTGCCATCATATACATGTAGTAGCGTTTGAACCGGTAGCATATTTTCGACTTTCAATACGAGACTTTCATTCAGATATCGGTGGAATGAGTACAACATACATGTACATATATGAAGGCGATGACTGCCCAATATAAACAACATTTGTTAGATGTAGATACTATTATGTTTGCGCATTGATATAAGTTATCTTAGTTGTAAGTTACTATGGATATGATAAGCGGTTCCATATCATAGTATATTCGATCATAGAGGACAATGACATACACTACATGCATTGACCGCCTTGCAATGCTTATAATATACATGTAACGTGTTGTGCCAAAGCATTCCATAAGCTCGATTAGGAATTTACGGAGTCATATATATTATTGTCACAGGTCTATTATACATGTATGCTGAAATTTGTATGGGTTTTTAATTAATAACGAATCACATCAAGTGTTAAATAACATAATTATATATGAGAACAACAGGTAACCAAACAGGCGCTACAAGTACAGCAGCTATGTCAGTGACATTTTATTGAAATTAATTAGAACATTGGATGTAAATACTTTATGCAATGAAATAAAGTACAAACAGAACAAATCTACTAAATGGTGCATGTGCGGTACAAAGTGTATTTGGCTTGCGGACAGCGAGCGCTTCCAAAGTCATTGAAACAATGCTATTAAATCATTACGTAACGTTAGACTATGTCAAACTGCTCCGTGCTGACGTAGATGCCTGCGAATAAATGACTGTACGAACTCTTGTGATGTAATTCCTGGAACCGATATGGCTTTGTTTGCACGAATGAACCAGCTTTCTAATGACACATTTCGTGACCGAATGGTTCTTTAGATATAAGCAAAGTCCTAGAAGTTTATGACTGTATCTCGTATAATTTGCATTTCATGAAAAGTAATATAGCATTGTAGTTCATTAAAGGTACATGCCCACTTAGTAGGTTGTAATATAAGGACCCATATAGTTTTCTATATTCTGTAGATGTGACATTGTCTGGCAAAATAAACATTCATTCACCATTAACCCACATATTGATTGGCATCGTTATACATTTTGTATCAGACTTAACTTTCCACCGTAATATCAGGGGCGATAACTGTTTCCTTAAAATGTTAACGGACATTACTATTCAGTATCTCAATGTTTATATTACATGTATATATTTTGGTGTGGAATGATCATACTTTATAATCTGTCGAAAATATTATTTGTTTCAGGTGACGCATTTAATTATTATAATAATTAAAAAGATCATGCCTCATTTGCATATGAAAATAGCCTGATACCACCGCGAGTGTCTATCAGGAAAATAAATATTGCTAACTGATTATATCTGTATGGCAGGCACTCGTAATTTTAAGAACTGGAGGAATAGTGAGACAATTATACACTAATTTAATTCCTATAAATAACAGTTTGTACCTACTGAGTGGGCATATACCTTTAAATGAAGCGTCTGCGATTCGAAAGATGACTGATTTGAGTGGCGTTTGTCCATCCCACTCATGCCAATATTTCATACTTATCAATATCATATTTGTAAAGCTAATGGCACATCATACGTCATGTGTGAAGTTCATCGGACGGAATTTACAAAGTAATTTTTCCAGTCGTCTCATTTCAGATAGATTGGTGAACTGGGTGTCCGTTTGCGTAAACGGTTCACGAATTACAGTGAGACACTATTCTTCATACCATTGATGTGCATACACATAATGCATTCCAGCGCCAACATTTCTTGCGGATGAAACAATACTCTTACCAACGGTATATATTCATTGATGAAATATCGGCGATATATCACAAGACATGTTTCGGCTGATCGTGACAAGAGAAAAAAATGGCAACTGTAAACAATATTTCGAAACGAAAGAATATCGATTGTGTCTCTCGTCTTATACTGGATCGCATTACAAATGACAGTTGTTATTTATGTGGTCGGTTTTAATTTTGTAACAATGCGTTAGACTTGCAATAAATGAGACACCGATGACATATTCCCCATTTTCCAGTGTCCATTTCTTCCAAGCGATACGTATAATCACAAATTACGTTTTAATGCGATTGAGTAGAAATTTATAATTGATAATTGTCATGCTCCACCTCTCTATGAGTCATTGGTGACTCACGACGATAAACAAATGTATATTAGGTGTTTATATTAATCAGTATAGTTCCTGACCAGCTAATACACGCATGCATCCTGGTATTGGATCTAAGGCTTTCTTTATTAAGGCTTTCGTCACGATTATTATATGCAAAACGATTAGTATATTTTCTGATCAGGCTCCGCAGGTGTTCATTTGTTTAATGATTTGGGTTTTGCCTCCGTTGGACAGTAGTCATGTACAAACAGGCTGATGCATAGGATTATCTGTAACTACGCAGGTCAAGAAAAAAAGTACCAAACTATACCATTTATGCCAGAAGGAATACTGTTTGTAAATAATACCGACGAACAGCGTCAAGGCTGTTATGACGCTGCCCATGGTACCTACGGTACCTACATGTGCCCATGAGGGCTCCCGTGTCCAACACGTTCACTGTTACAGTGGTGCTAGCAGTAGAGGGCGGGGTACCAGCGTCTACAGCCTTGATTACCAACGTGAACGAAGCGACGGTGGATTTGGCCATCACCTTTGCTGTTACCAGTTTACCGTCGGTGATCGGAGACGTGAAGTAGGTGTTCGGGTCGCCGCCTGGATTATAAATATACTTGACAATAACTAGACATAAAATAAAGGAAGATAAATAATATGTTAGTAAGGAGAGAGTTGTCGTTATTGCATGAGACGCACCTCATGGGTCATGGTTTATGCAAGTGTGAAATATCATGAACATATTCAAACGATCCATCAAGTTTAAGGATATTCCAGTTATGCTCCGGACAAGAAATAAGTGTGCACGAAAAAACAACAAAAGGAGATAACTCGAAAGTTCCTGAAGCAAAATGTGTCATTCTTACACACAACGCACCCTGTGGTCGTGGTCTATGCATATTTGAAGTTTCGCGAAAATATTCCAAGGGTGTTCGCGCTATGTTCCGGAGAAGAAATCAGTCCGCGATAAAGTAAACGTCGACATACCGTGACAGTTTAACACACCATATCGACATAACATGATAAGTTAACACAATATATCGACATAATGTGATATTTTACTCTGCATGCCGACATAACGTGATAGTTTATGGACATTATATATATCTCAATATATTGACATAGTTTCACAATATGTCGACATGTCGTGATATTTAGTCGACATGTTGCGATGAATGCGCTAATGCGCCGACATATCTGGGATTTCGCTGGTAACTTAGGAAAAATCAATGTTTCTCACGCACACTAACATTTACACATACTCATTTACGATAATGATATTCTTGTTTCAGCCTCGTTTAATAGTTAATACACTGTTTTCAATTGTACCTGATGATGTCATGTAAAATGGATTGCGTGTAATCAATTGAATTGAATTAAATTGAATTAAGTAACAAATGTTCATGTGAAAATCCGCTGTAAAACCAGCATAGATTGTAGATCCGGAGAGCACACGTTTTTAAATCCGGAGCACATGTTCAAAAAATATAATTTAATTACCAAATGAAAATAATTATTATTATATCGTGGTGTAATGTTTTTTTATTACATTCGGAAAATTGTTACGGTTACATATACATGGACATGGCACTATTCTCGATCGAATGTATTGCTTTGTCACACACACTTTAAATTTACAATACAACTACATTGTACTATAGGTCAAAACTACGCGCACGTGTATGAATGGGAATTGAGTAACTGTAGTTCCCAAACATTAAATCGTGTCAGGTGATAATCATATCTTGTGAGAATTATAACACTTTCCAAAATCTGGCCGTAAACGTATAACAAATAATGTCCAGCTCGTTCTATGCAACGTGAGGCATGTGATACTACCGTATATAGCTACATACTAATTGTCAAATAGTGAAATGAAGTGCTCAATATACTTGTAGCTTGGGTCCTTCGTTATTTTCACTTGGTTATTTTGCAATAACTCCTGAGGCGGAGCCTAAAACTGAGCTCTAATTGTATAGCCACCACATATTCATTGCAGAATAAATAAGTGAACCAAATGCATGTTTTCTTCGGTCTTATATCAGCTACAAAGTGCAATAAAGAAATAATCATGCACCTCATGGTTCACCATTTTTATTGTCAGCTCCTGGTCCTAAGAATCAGAAAATTCAACAAATATTGATATAAATGACAAAACCCGGAATATTTCTGTTTTGACCGGTATATATTCTGATTATGTATATTGCATACTCATCTATAATAAGCAGTTTGTTTGTTAAATTGGTGTTTAATTACCTGTCAATGGGTTCGAATCAAACACAGACCTGTATACATTGTCAGGGAGGTGGGGGAGGCGGGAATCCAAAATTAGAACTGAAACTTTACGTAAAGAACAAAATTACGCACAGGGACATGAGCAATTTTCGTTCTATCCCGTTGTGGGAACGAGATATAACAATAATTCGTACGGTTATTTAAGCTGCCGTACAAATATATAACTAGAATATCCTGATTTGGTGCCAGGTCCTCACCACACCAACGACACTAAGCGCCAGTCCTTATGATTAGGAGTATCACTAATATTATTACTCTTTATAATGGGCATTACGGGATTCAATGTTACATACAAGAACGCCAATACGTACCTGAAAACCAGGTAAACCAGGTAAATCGGGATTCCGTTCAGTCCATGTGTTAGTAGTTCCACCTTCATATACCAGTAACAGGTGGACACAATACATATACAATACAATAAACGTCTGCGCTAACCCTGACACTATTTATCAATTTCTTTATTTTAAAATACTTGACTATTGCGTTTGATGTTAAGCGGCTTAATTAACTGATTATGAGCTGTCCTACAACTCAGGCTCAGCCAATCAAACTGCTTTATCGCGAGATGACATTGCCAATATATGTGTAGAAATGTTGGCAATCTAGACAAGATTAATGCAGGTAGTTGCGTATACTTACCCACCGCTATGGTAGTCGTGACAGTACCGGCACTATCAGGGTCAGATATGGTATACGTGTACAGAGTTGCTCCTGTAAGAAATACAGCATCTTACTTAAAGAATAACAAAATGGTATGAAGAACATTTGGTCTGTTTAAAGTGTGTGGAGATCCGAACAATATTGACACTGTCCTTAAATTGACAATTTGGTTGGTAACGCCCATTCAACGTATTGCGTTTGTATCCCAGTACGTTGCATGTACATTAACCGCACGTGACCTCGTGAGACGTTGTGATTCGTTTAAAGTTTGCTTGTCGTCATTAACGTTCATGACGTTAATCGTCGTTGTCAATAACGTCACGCTATTGACCGGCAACGTCGCTGTTCTATGAATTGCGACAAAATTACATTAAACAATAAGATTCCAAATTTTAATGCCGTATTTGGTTATTTACATTTTTGAAACTATCAAACTATCAGAACATACAAATATTTATCTGACTCCACGCACTTCAAAGAGACCAAATGTTTTTTCATTCTACAGTAAACGCAACAGCCCATGATTTTAGTTGCATGGCCTTTTCCGATAGTTTCAAAGATGTAAATACGGCGTTAAATTTAAAAATCAAATTATTTACTTCACTTCGTCGCAATTCATACAGCAGCCACGTTTTCGGTCAATAACGTGATGTTATTGACAACGGAGTGCATATTAATGACGCCAAACTAACTTTAACGAATCAACAACGTCGTGCGACGTCATGTGGGGTTAATGTAATGTATTGGAATATAAACGCAATGCGTAATGCGTCGAATGGGCGTTTCCGTTTTGAATTTACGGACATGAGTTTCGTATGAACTCAGGCAACGAGTTTGATAAATACCATACAATCATCCAGACGGTCGGTGCAGTATAATGTGCAGCATATAGTTATACAGCATATAAGTCTTCATTATTTGCTGAAGACGGACATTTTAGGTACATCGTATGTTTTTTTGTCATGTTCACTATGATACTGGGATACTGGGATTGCAATAAATAACACGAGGAAATTTATAACATGGTGCCATTTTGGAGGCCATATTGGACATGTTGATTGATTTACATCGCTCGAGGTTTTTCATATCGTATTAGTAAATGTATACATGTAAAACATCAAGACGACATAGGCAATGATGAGTACAACAGTCGTCATTTGACAGTAGTGATATATGCCACGATATTAGATTTGTAACCATTTGCGCTGGTCGATATAATTGCATTGTTTAGTAATATATTTAATATAAAATAATAATAACATTAATACTGCTTGTGTTGTTAGGAATATACAAATATGTACATGTACCATCATTTATGGAAGAGAAACGTTGAATTATTTAAACAAGTACCAATATATACTTATCTTGGCGGCCATTTTGAAATACTGTACGGTCATCGTTTGGCAATGCTCATTGTTGTTTCTAATAATACAATATTTGCAAATAGTATCAAGTAGAATAGTGTTGGAAAATGAGTTCTATATCATTAGTGAACAACGATATTGTAAAGTATATTTTTGATTGGGTGGCCACTTTTAAATCAAAGATGGCGGTCCTCTATGCATTCGGAACAAGAGCGACATGTTTTTTCTGACAACAACTGTTTGCATACACTATCCAAAAATATATGATTTACAAATATAAAAAACACAATATCCTAGCAAACATTCACACATATGCAATATCATTGCATGCAATATCATTGCAATAATGGTGGCCATTTTGAATTCAAAACGGCGGCCAAGAATGTGATGGAAAAAAGGTACCAATTTGTTTTTAGGTTTACTATGTACATGCCAGAATGAAAAAACAAAACTCAAAATTCATGACTATATCAACAATGTCAGCAAATTAATAATTTGTTTCACTTACTGATACTGACTACTATACTTCTAGTGTTCGTGGAAAACACTATTCAAACGGACACATTGCGGAAAGGTTAGTGAACTATTTCAAGCATAATACTGCTCAAGACGGTTTTGAAGTAGCTGCATGCATACGCATACTCTGTGTCTAGCGAAGTTTTATCATACCGTTCATCGACTGCACAATACGTCGAATGAAAGTATTAATACATGCTCATGGTCCAATTCCGTAGACAGACATTTCCGCCAAATAGTATTGAACTCGTTCAAGGGGTTAAACACTTATTGAGAAAACAGAAGCAAACAATTTGGTATATAAATAAAGTGAACAATATAAGTCCTCAATTACCTTGACCTGGGGTTGTTCATACGTGGGGGGGGGGGGGGAGTGGGGGGGTGGGGGGGGGGGGCGTATGCCAAACAACGCACCATCCATAGACACACATTGTGGTAAAACAGGATTAAAACCGGTTAAGTAAAGTCACAAGTTATTGTATTAAGAAATGAAACGTGTTATTTACTACATGTACGATACGTGAATGTGTGTTATGTCCTCTATTGTCTATCGTTGAGTGGATAATCGCATGGAAAAAAATATCAGCATACTAAAATGTAGGACATGGTTCAGTAAATATTGATGAACATATGTAAACGTCCATAATAAAGGCAAACTTTGAGTCGGCAACAGACTGTGACTGGATAAGTGGGGCGTATGGGTTTTGCAACCAGCGTATTTCCATATCAGCCTGTTTATCATTACAGTATGTCCATAATCTGCACAGTTGCATCAACGAAACACTCGGTATGCTTCTAACATGTAATATAGATCGTTATCAGGCTACATGACTATCTTGTATCACCAGGAGCAACACTGGCTATAAACCCCATAAGCCCGATTTCTCCAGACACTCGTCCACAAATATGGCAATGACTGGAGAAATCGGGCTTATGTGATTTGCGCCCAGCTTATCTCCTAATTAAATAGCACACGCATGTACCAGATAACGATCTATATCGCCAATTAGAAGCATGACGGGTGTTCAGTGATGAAATGGTGAACAGTACAGAGCCTGATCTACACTGACGCAAAACTCATAAGCCCAACTTATCCAGTCACAGCCACAAATGAGTATACAATGTTCGAGACTTAAATATCGCCTTTTGTATGTACGGTTGCATATTTTCAGCCGTAGATAATGCTACCATGTCCTACATGTTAGTATTCGACAGTGGAACCTCTCTAAAGCGGACACCCTTGGAATCCCACTGTCATTGATTAGATGGGTTTCTTTGTCATCTGTCTACATTGATAATGGATGTTCAGGGTTGGAATGTACACGACCATGTATTAGGGTGGTCATATGCCTGACCCACAGCGCAACCTCTCGAAACCGGACACCATGAGGACCTCCCAGGGTGTCCGGTTTAGATAAGTTCCACTGTAGTATACTCCATTTCTCCGGTTGTATCTCACTTTTCCAACATTTATTATTTTGTACCTGTCTATACTGTCTCACTTTCCCAACCCAGTCACTCGGCCACATATAAGCACGTACCTGCTGCGGTGGCGTCTGCGATATTCAAGCATGGTGGTACCGAAGCGAACGTGGGCATGCCGTTCACGGTCAGCGTTAAGGTCAACGTACCGGTATCCTCGCCAGCAGTTCCTCTGAATAATGAGTTGTTATTTATAGTTAGTCAAGGATAGACACTCCCGTATACGCATAATACTGAGAAAGCTTGATGCGATATTCTAAGTGAGATGTTGCTTTGATAAAAAATCTTCGATGCGAGTTCCAAAGGGAAAATTACATGTAGTTACCACGTTTTATGCATTGAACATCTTTGTCCACACCCCCATTAAACATGCCAATATGCTTATCCCGACCGCAAATGGTTGCAATTTCTACAGGCCATTCACAACTTTCGTCATTTTGTCTAGTGTCTTAGATCATTCGAGAAAACTGCTGGACATCCCGTCCCAAAAGCAATGTTTCACATTCTCGCCCCTTACAATACAATATTTACTCGTTTTCGGAGGACATCTGCTATGCTAAAACAATTGGTTAAGATATTAGGTGATATACCGATAGATACACTTGGTTTCAATAATAATTGCTTCATACATGTAGGAGTGATGTGATATATGAATATATAACATATGTGAATATTGTCTTGTTACTGTATTCGATATGGAGCAATGCTTTGCCATCTCCGCTATCTTTGTATGTGCAAGTCATCGTACAGTGTCACCACTTTCGTACGTTTGACAGATACAGACAATAATATGAACGTAAACCAAATAAAATTTGGTGCAATACATCATAGACAGACATGACAACGACAAACTATAAATAGTATTCTAGCAAACACTATACAAAAGACGAGATATCTGAGCATTTCTCCCATCTATCTGAAAATAAATTTCAACGTGTAAACTTTCCAATCCGATGCACAGCCTATGTTACTGTACACGTTACCCATAGGTAAAGCCATATTTACTCGCACATTATGTGAGTAGACACCAGGGACAATACACTCAGGTAACTGCTTATATGTCACTGGCTTTGATACCTAATAAGAGAGTACAGTAGTGGGTATATATGGTATGTGTTGTGTGGTTTGCCAGGTAAGAGTGATACACTGTGCCATTTTCTGTGTATGCAGTTATTCATAATGGTGGTTAATGTTGTTAAAACACAGGCACAAACCTGTCCAGAACACTGATATAATTTACAGTTTGGTGTAATATAATTCATTAGCTACATTATATCATATCTTCTACTTCACATTTTGAGTTATTTGTCAAACAGTAGAACAGGTGAAACAGCCTGATGGCTGGAACATACAAAGATGGCAGACTTGGCCACCCCATGTGCCGTATATGATACAGTAACGAGGCAGTGTTCACATATATGTTATACATATATTCCATCACATTTACGAAATATTTATCTTTTAATCAAACGATGATCAGGTATATAGTTGGTCCTTAATGCATTTGACAATATGGCATAATATCACCGCCAGGTTTGAGAAATTCACAGGGTGCTTTGAAACTCGCATCAAATTACCGAACTACCGGATTCCGAAGTGCTTTTATCAAACCAAATTCTCACACATAAATTCACATCAACCTTTCCGAATCTTAGGCTTATACGGGAATGAAAAGGAGACAAATATTTTCATTTTTAAATCCTTCAAGGGTCAGGTCATTCAGTAAACATGTAACGGAGAAACAAGGCACGTTTTCACACGTCTGTAATACTGCCTAGTAGGAGCGGGTCAAGTAGCCACTTAGCTAGGTTAGTTAACTTTACAACCACGTCTGTTTTCATATTCACAATGCTATACTGAAATGGAGACGTGGACTTGACTTCTGCTATAAGGCTGGCGGTGATGACCTTGCCAATGTCTTCACTTTTTTTCTTATAAATATTTTCAAAAGGAGAAGTAAAAAACGTGTTTACTAATTCTGTTCTCATTGTACAGAAACATTCACTTACCATACTTTGAAAAAAAATAAATATTAGTTTAAACTAAGCGTCAGGTCTTTTGTATAATTGACGGATATCTGATTTTGTCCGGCGCATGTATTCGTAGGAAAATGCTTGTTGATTTTTTATACTATTCCCGTCTGATTATTTTAGTAGAAACCGATTTTTTTTTATCTAACATTTGTTTTTTCAGGTCAGTTTTGAGCTGAAACAAAATTTGGTGCAAAATTTTTCCGCCCACCATTATTGGATATATGGCGGCCATTTTGAAAGTTCCCATATTTTTCTACATACCTGTCATAATAAATGCTTATGGTACACATAAACGTACCAATGATTAGACTTTCTGTTTATTGTATGCTGAAAATTGAAATTGATTTTTGCTGGAATATGGTCCCCCACATATTGCAATAACAAGCCAATTAAGTTTATAAAATAAAAACAAAATGGCCCGCCAAAATTAGAAAATACATTTTAACTCATTAACTGTATGCGTATGTGGCTCATGGATCGCTAGACGCAACTACTCCCCCCATCATCACGACCCCAGCCACAATCCGCTCTTCGTGAAATATTCGACCTATATGCACTAAAGTATAACTACACATTTATATGCTAAACGGTATAACTATAATAGTGTAAATATCTACTTATTCAATAACAGATCACCAATTATAACGACAATGGCACTTTTGTGCCACCATACATAAACTATGTTGTTGTTATTTTCCTAACCAGAGGTGTTTTCATTCTCAAATTGGCGCGTTTTTGCTGTTACCAGTCCTGAGGAAAATGTTCCAGCATCAATAGGCATGATAGGTATGTAAAACATCAGTACATAATGTATATCACGATGCATCGCCATATAATGCGGATTCTATGAGTTATTAACGTGAAGCTAAGCTGCCAATATATAGCAGACGAAGCGTCCTATGTCTTGGGTTTTCGTGACTTGCACCTTAGAGCGAATAGCCGACAATAAATAACGATTTCGCGGTGAAGAAATCCGGCATTCCATTCACCGACTTGTTTGTTGACCAAACACTGGAACAGAAAAAAATCAGAGAGCTGAAGGTTATTGGTGGAATAACTGGAATCACAACAAGACGAAGAAGCGCTAAATCGGTTCTTTCTCATCGCCGCCTGAGCTTACTCCTATTGTTAATAGCTTCCATGAAAGTATACGGTATTGATAGCAAACCGACCGGGGAAAAAAACAACACTACCCCGCTTTTCTACGTCAATGTCGTTGCTCATCCACGAAAAATGCTGCTAAGATCACGCAAGTATTAGAGAACATTGTGGTGGCAACCCATTTGCAGAATCTAACAGATCTGTTTAATGTGGCATCATCCATGTAGTTCCAGCAGAAGCCAAAATACGACATTCTTCTCCGCGATGAAAAGAAAGGGTGGTTGTAACTATTGAAACATTTTGCATCTGAGCGAATGGTGACCGATTCAGCATATAAATATATTTGGGACCCAGTGAAGGAGAAAGCAAAAGCTAAAAACATTTTCAATTCGTACCAGAGGAAAACCAAAATGCAAGATCGGAGACAAACTAATAAAAGCTGCGAGAAGATAGACAACTTTGTTTGCAAGATTCTGGTCATCTAGCAGTCCGTCCAACCCTTGTGTCTTCACTCGGCGATACAATGCGAAATACAAGTTTTCCGTTATCCCAAGATCACTATTCTCATCCGATGGACTGCTTCTGATACCAACCGATAGTTCGTTCATTCATGTGGACTTGAACATTATTCCTCAGAGGAATGGTTTCAAATGCAGTTCAGACAGTTTTCTCAGGCCAAGAAACAGTTGAAGGAGAACAATGAGCCAATGCGTAGTGGAAACTTATGCTGACCCATCAGCAATTTCCCTTGCAGTGACAAGGTGTGCATCATTGATGCAATGTATGTCGTCAAAGTAATAAGAAGGGATCCAACATGTGTACCTGTAGTGACTTCGCAGCAGCTTTTTTATCCAGCGAAATAACGATGATACTGAAGCCCATATACAGAAGGCCGGGTTATATTTGACAGGTATTGTAAGATCACAAGGACACAGGACGAACAGAAGAGGGCTGGTGTTGAAGACCCAGTAAAAGTTTAAAGATTAATGGATGCCCACGAAATATCAAAATGGTTGCGCTAAGAACGCTACTTTCAAACAAATACAGAAACAAAGGCCCAAACTGACGGAGTATTTGGGAAAAGCCCTGCTGAGCAAGTTTGCAGGACAAGTAAGAACCTTGTTGTGGTGTATGACACAACTGCGCATTGCAATAAGGCACATATTATCGAGCCCGATATCGCACATCATTCACACGTAGAAGCGACACGTTTGATCCCTCTTCACGTAATTGATGCTGCTACACAAGGAGGAGGAAAGCGCGAGATAGACGTTATCTCACCGGACACATATGTGCTTGTGTTGCTGATGGACATGTACTCTCGCATTGGCGCCATATATCAGCTCAATCTTATTACTGGGCGAGGGAAAGGACAGGGCGCTTATTGATGTCAGGGTAACGGTGTTTATGCAATAGGAAAAGAAGACGTGTCAATGACTTCTCGGACTGCATTATTTTTCAGGTGCAGATTGGGGTGGACAATTCGTCGGTATATCAATGAAACGATGATTATGTATATCTAACACATGACAACAAACAGCGATGTTATCGCAGCATTCACAAATTTCGCCGATGAGTCATGATCTGTCATCAACTAGGGATGTACTCGAAGGGTTCGTTTGCAGCGTATTTTGAAGAGCCAAGATAAATGCCAGAAGATCGATGATTGCGTTGGGAAACTGTTTCGGTCGAAGAACTGGAAGGCGAAACACTACCACACATCGGAGCACTGACGCCGCATCGCAAAGAGCGAACTACGTCACACGGATCGGTAGGAGCTAACACACCTGAAACACTACGATTCATATATATTGGATCACGGGATGGGGTAGCGGTCCGTGTGGAGACATAATTCCAGTGAAAAGAAAAAAATTTGGGAATTGCCGGCTCCAGAATCTTGTAATGGAACTCATTAAGTGTGGTTGTAGGACACAGTGTTTCTCGCAATTGCTATTGTGTTAAAAAATGTACTCTTTGTACTGCTCTGTGCAAGTGTAGCGATTGCGAGAACACTGTGGGGGGGGGGGGGGGACTACAACATTTCAGATGACCAGGATTCCACGAGGATTAGGTGATGACATTCGAATCAGCGCGCGAATAAAACATATCCATGTAAAATTTTAATAAATGTGGAAAATATGTTTGTACTTTTGGTCGCCATTTTGTTTTCTGTCGACCTCTTGCTAGTAGAATCACATGGGTCTATACTATTTAAATTTGGCATTTATCGACAAATAAGTACGACTGAAATCCGTTTTATATGTGTGATAGATTCGAGAAAATAGGTTGTAATGTATATATTAGTGTGTATTTATGACAATCTAAGATGGCGGCCAATGGTTCAAAATGGTTGCCAGAATAAAATTAAAACAGCAATTAATTATTTGGAATCCAAAGTAAAGTAAGTCACACAACATATTACACAAAAATATAGCTGTTCTAAAGGTATGGGACTCATTCATTGTGGTTGAATAAAGGAAAAATAAAAACTCATTTTTGGCGGCCATTTCGTTTTTTACGTGATATTTTTGGAGGCCCATATCAATATATTTAGATTGTATTCGTAGGTCATTTTTCCTAACGGTTTTAAGAACAGAAACTACAAACAGCATGTGCGCAACACGATTTATTTTACTTGCTTTATAACTTTGGATAAGGAGGAAATGTCACTAATTTTCAGATTTCCCGCAAAAAATATCCAAGATGGCGGCGAAAAAAAAAAATGGCACCAAATATCGGCTCAGTGTGCCCTAAATAACAAAGTAAGACATAAAATCGTTTCTACTAAAACAATCCGAGGGAATCAGGATCACACTATGCGGGTATGATATGAAATGGAAACTACACATGTATCATAATCGGAAAATGTATTTCATATCAGCAACACAATTCCGAAGTACATGTGAGGAAATCTCGCAAACGAAATTAATAAATAAATAGTATCAATACTATCACGACTTTCATTGTTGTGTTGTGTTGGATATTTGAAAAACGAACATTTATGAACAAATAAAACATATAATAAATGGAAGCAAGTAGTATGCGAATGGAAAAAAATCGACGCCTACAACAGAGTTCTGGAGATGTGGTTCCACAAAGTGTTCATGGTATTTTTTTAACAGTGTTCACCATACATGAATAAATACCTAATGTTCAATACATGTATGTATACGCTCCATAAATGCATAATGATAACGCCCAATGACATTCGACGTATAGCGTTTATATCGTGTTCCATTACATTAGCCCCACGTGACGTCGCGTGACGTTGTCGATTGGTTAAAGTTTGTTTGAAGCTATTACTCTTAACGAACGTGACGTTGTCAATAACGGCACGCTATTGACCGACAATGTGGCTGTTCCATGAGTTGCGACAAAATGACGTAAAACCTGACGATTCGTAATTTCCAAGCGATATATGGACATTTACATGTTTTTAAAAACTATCATAAATTGAATCGGTATTTATACGAGATTGTTACAAGTAATACTAAAACCATTGCTGTCTCAATTTAACATTTGCTTGTGCGTTTAAAGTTTGCGAGGAGTCCATCGGACTTCTCGCACTTTAAATAGACCGCATGGTGTTTATTACCACAGTAAACACAACAGCTCATGGTTTGATTACTTAAGTGATACTCACGTGACCGTCACTGTGTATGTACTTTCTGTCGTGTAGCTGACAACGGCATTAGCGGTCACTACAAGCAACCCAGTATCTTCAGAAAGGTCGAATACAGCATCACTCGTCGCGTCCAGGCTGTACTCAATGGTTGTATCGGCTGTAGCCGTGATGGTTAGTATGGTGCCGTCAGCTGACGTTAAACCGTCCCTCAATGTGACGGCCGCCGTGGCCGTGGGTGACCCTGCGCCTGGAACGGTTGTCACATCAGCGTCGGTGGTCAGTCGTGCTTCAACGCTATCCCAGCTGGTAAATGCACCATCTGAAAATAGTGGCACATTTCTGATAAACAAGCAGGAGGTCATATGATATTTTATGGGATAACAAAAGCGACAGTCTGATAATGTGATACAAGTCCTTATATACGGCGCATCGAGCTGCCATCCTAGTATGGCACGTCGGTCAGGTTTCACCTCTTTGTAGCGTTTGACATAGACATATAATATGACAAAGAAACTAAATAAAATGGTGTCCATATTATGTTCAAAAAGATAAACATCTACCACTCATCCTGTGTTATCACTTATCTCATGCTAAGGTACATATTAATCAAATTAATTCGCGCCGCTGAATCACTCCAAACGCTTCCATTGTCGGACACCTTACTCCGCGTTGTATTACCAAGAGTGCGGAAGGTCGGTGACTCCACGAAAAAATAAATATGTAACTCGGATGGATGTACCTAAAAAAAACCAACATTTAAATTTCGCAAATTTTGAAAACAAAGCTTTTGAGCGCACAATTTAAACTAGATCGTGGTTGGCCCACATATCACGCCCTTGGCCTTGTGTCTGTATTGCATGGACTAGTAAAAGAAAAGGTGGATGGTGTATAAAGAGGGATCGTCTTACCGGAGTGACGATTTATACGCTATTTATTAACGAGTTTACTAATTGCATGTCAGTTGACTGAACTCGAAAGCCATAGTCGTTTCTTATGACATCAGTCAACGTGTAATACATATCTTATCAGAAATCATAAATGTTAGATTGTATTTATTCATAAGCATATCATCATTTAATGAAGCTCTACTGTTGACCGAGTCGTCTTTCTGTAACAAGCTAATTTTCATATGTATTACACACAATTATTATGATTTTTATTAATATGTGTTAATACACTGCGAGTGTCCATTTTATGCAATACAAATAAATATGTGAAGTATCAAACTGGTTGTCTTAGGGTTGTGGAAACATTTGCGTAGTTAAAAACACATTCTTTTTATTTCATAGTAAAATGTATGTTTCTGTGGACAAGGGCGCCGCATATGTCGGCTATAGTTATACTACACTGGTGGTAATAAAGAATTATATAAAGTGCAAATCATTGCATTTTAGGGGGGGTGGATGTAATAGTTTGGGCACTTAAAATAAACACAGGTTTTACAAAAATCAATTCAATTAAATGTAAATTTCAGAGAAATTTGTCATTGACTTTGGTAATGAGGTTGGCTATATAATTGCAATGTGGATGGTGATACAGAAATATGTGAAGTATCAAGTCAATTGGACTGAGGGTTGTGGAGATATTATTAGGTACTTACATTTGTTTTAGCTTACGCATATTTTACAAACATTTTAAGGCAGAGTTCAGCGTCATTTTACCTTAAACTTGGGCAGGCAGGCCGCATGGATGGATTATAGAATGATCATATGGATGTTGATAAGAGGTATGTGAAGGTTCAAGTCAAGTGAACTGAGGGTTGTGGAGGTATTGGGCACATCAAACTTTAGCGCAAAATTTTAGAGCAGTTTTACCGTGAACCTGGGCCAGTAAACAAACATTATTCTGGTTTGCGACCTTCGTATGAGCAACGATACTATTACGCTCAAACTCTGTGGCGGACCAAATCATTATCTCGGTAAACAAACTTAAAATAGTGGTAGAACCAGTTTACATACACATAACCAGGTAGCAAACAATATAAAATATACGGAGCTGTGGCCGGGCGGAGGAAAAAGCTAACGTTACTATGTAGGGAAATATTGGCCCAGGTGTACTGTGGATTATATTGTAGATTTATCTTAACGTATGTAATTTAAGAGGGGCTGAATATCGACAGTATTAAAGGAGCTTTTTACAAAAAAACAAAATTGTCTGCTAAATGTGTGGTATATATGGACTATACTGACTATGCTATACAGTGTAGAACATAAGTATTTTGTAACATAATGAGATTATTGCAAGGCGATGGATGAATCGATCAGGGTGGGAGAAAGATCTGGAACAAAAGAGAGACGTCAGAAGACGTCAGCGTGAAAGAGATAGGAACAATGATTGGGGTTATGATGTATGGAACTACATGTATAACAATGGGGTTATGGCGATAACGCACATACTAATGCAGATTATATTTCAAAATAACACAATCAGTACATTTTGCAGCAAACAACTCACTGCCTACATGTAACAGTAAATTCAATAAAGACACGAAACCGCACTGGACGCGCGAAGTAAAATCGGCCCATTGTAAGTCCAGGTAACTGCGAACGATTTTTATCAAAAATGGCAGTCCTCGCGGTCGCGGTACATGTAATATATGCTGCTGTATCTGTACGTTGTATCTTTGCATTTCAGTATGTCTTATATATTAGTTGTTTTGCAGCATCGTTATGTGGTTGCTTAGTGATTGCTTAGTAATCATCGATGTTTTATGATCGATGATTGTATTTCTAGTTTATATTTATTATCTTTATGAGACATGGTCCGTTTCATTGTTGTCAAACTTCATTAATGAATTTCTGATTTGTTTTTATTTTTCTTCAGCTCTCTAGTCTTCTGGACATTTATGAATCATACGGTGCTGGCCATGGCATTCATTTTGCGAAACGCTTCTGATATAACCAGATTGTTTTTGGGCAGTTGCAATTGGAATGAGTTTTTGTCTTGGCAGAAATAGTTGTTAAATACCGCTCAACACACATAACCAATTTTATTATGTCAACCTATCACTGACCATGACATGTAAATCAACGATTACGCAGCATGGATGACAAGTAGTCACACACTCGCCGTGCTGCACTTGCATACATGTACGAATACGAAATATATATACAACAGACCGACATAACACTGACCTAGAAAATAATGGCAAAGTAACATACACATGCAGGCTACTAGTATGTCAAGTCTTCAATGAGACACAAAGATGGACTCGATGAGTAGCGGTACGGCACATATATAATCAGGCAAACAAACAATAAGTACAATACTTAGTCTTGTAGTCATGCTCGAATTTCCAGAATTAATCTAAATAGTTATTGTTATAAATCAAACTATGAATGCGTTCCCAACGACAACAACGTTCCAGCAAGTATAACTGAAACACAAGTAACCCTGATACATCATAAGTAAACATGATGACAGAGGTACCCTCTTCGAACAGTGAATTACTAAACGCACCCACTGGCTGGTGGGTTAAACCAGGTTTAATCGTCACCATAATCCCGGTTTTTCCTTGCAATTATGTTTCTCGGACAGCCGTACTCAACCCAAATCAAGGAATGCGTAAAGACAACAAGTTAATATAAATGAATAAAGTCTTACACAATGTTCACTATATGCTCAGATGTGCAATCATCATGGACTCGTCTTGATATGCTACTCTAACCACCAAGATAATTTATTGCCTTATACATGTATTTCTCACGCATATCAGTATTAAGAATACACTCATAGCCCAAGTCGGTTGCATAGACTGTCGCAGATGAAAATGATGTTGAGAATGTATACATGTTGTATGCTATGTTATACTATTTGGTTAAGTTGTTTAAACTTTATATTTGTCATATTAATTGTGTTCATTTCATTACTTTGGTAGAGTTTTGTTCGTGCACAATATGATGTGTATTGCAATTCATGTGACGAAATAATATGGAAATAAACGTGGTACAATTATACTCATATAAAGACAATGATTTTTCCTCCTTGAAGGCAATCACCGAGTCACGCCAAAGCATGTACAGTTCATAAAAACAGTATGAACAATGAGTTCTCTATGGGAATTTAACCTGTGGAAAAAGATGCGGAGAACCTGGAGGAGGATTCGAACAAGAGTTGTCAGAAGACAACGAAGCTCGCCTGTTGGCAGCCTTCACTGAAACTTTGCACAGTTGCATAAACAAACATGAATATTATATAACTTGACCTTGGGTAAAGGGGCGTGCGGTGGACCTTGACATTGGGGTCAGTGGTGCCAGGTGTGTCGTTGGTTTGCTATAGCATAATATAGCATAATTATTAAGATGAATGCATGACTTATTACAACTAGGGTATACAGCGGCCATAACATTGACTGTGGTGCGCAACTCCTTTGGCCTGACCAAAATTTACGATGAGCCGTTCGAACTCCGTGCACGTAAGCAGACCAACTGCTTAGCATACCATAGTCAACTACATAGCCCACTGTTTTTTTATCAAATAAATATGAAATATATAAATAATCTGACTCACCAGATATTTCGCACGACTGGGCATTGACGATATATCCGTTCGCGGCGTCACATTCGCACACTGTGCCGCTACCGCATATTGCATTGGCGACAGTCGTCGTACACTCGGCGTTGATTGCACATGCTTCTCCAAGTATTGGACCTGGAATTATGAGAACTTTAAACATGTGCAGTCATTTCATGGGCATTCAGTCAACACTATTGGCCCGATGTGATGTGGACAACCCAAGGCAATATTGTACATTAACCGATTATCCTTCCAAACGACATAATTATGAGGGCAACCTGTTCCGCATTTATCTCGTTTGACGAATTATCGGTTAGCCTAAATAAAAATCTAGAGCACGTGCATGTAATAAGTAAACAGTGTTTGATTATGTCCGAACGATATAAGTTTGTGTATACAACTTCTAGAGCACGTATTAAGCACATATGTTTTCGTCTTTAGTGCGCCGTGTATCATTACAATGCATCCGCTTGTTATGCAAAGTTTAAAGAATAATCTACTGTGAACGTTACGACAGAGATTACGTCACGTTGGGAAATGTCGCTCGGAAGCGTTTTCCACCACGTGATATAATACCCTGGTGTGTTTGTTAACATATGTGATGCTATACCCTAACATCACCAGTTCGGCAGTGTCCACATTCACAGGCCCTCACTGGAGACATAGTCAAATACAGGAACGGCCTTATAGTATACTTCTTAACTTTATTAATGTATACGTATAGTAACTTGGTGTAGCAACATATCTCTAGACGTTATCTGATCGTAGTGTACATGTCGGTTGTTGGCCCAGAGCTTAACTTCCCAGTAAGCCACGGCTATCTCGCCCGGCCTCTGGCCTCCCTCCTCTCTCCTCTCCATAGAGTCTACCCAGCCCTTATATCTGCTTAGCTATCATGATATTTGACAGGAACGTGACATTGTTACATGGTACACCATTAGGTTATGACATGATATATTTTAGTGACCTTGGCTAGACATGTTACGTAGCTTGGCAACTCAATAGAAATACACCCTTACGGCGGGGAATAATGATATAGCATTACACATACCAAATAATGTATCCGAACTGAAGAGATACATATTAAATGATGAGGAGAAAGACAGTTTGAACAAAGGACATGTGTTCAAGAGTGATGGCAAATTCCGTAAAGAGGATCGATGCATTACAAATGAATGGACGTCACATCAAAGACGTCGTGGTGAAGAAAGAAATCGAACAACGGCATCATTCATCATAGACGACATGCATGGAGGTTTGTGTAGTCCATGTAAATATTAATTTATTACATAAAATGTGCATACGGCGCTGTAAGATGAAAACAATTATATATCGATAATTCATGCACAGGGGCATGGCACATGTATAAGCGAACAACATCTCGATCATAATGATCACTTCATCATGATGATATTAGTGATGATGATGATGATGATGTTGATGATGATGATGTAGATAGGTGTTCCATACAAAGGTATCACTCATAGTCGCTTATGCATGTACCAGTAGGCAATGGGCCCGATGGTCAACTGGTACTATATATGGTGGCACATTCTAAATGGTATTATCATGTTAATATACATGTCAACATATCATTTTGATTTGATAGCATTTTCCAGAGCAGTAGCTTAAGAATAATGGCGGCCAACAATTGCCAAATAGGATATGGTGCATTCTTGTAAATTTACTTCATGCGATTAAGTCGCATATATCCTTCCATTATTTGAATACAGTTGGTTCTTTGCTAAATGTTTGTACAATATTGAGACATGTTTGACAAAATGGTACTTATGACTCACAATATGAGTGCAGTTTCTGGTTACCTAACAGACTCACAGGTTGGAAAAGTTACTAAATTGTTCAAAATCATCAGTCAACTGTGTCACGGGTTACTAGTAATGTCAATGACTACAACCTCATTAGATTGCATCCATTAGCAGGCTGACATGTCTATGCTGGTTTCATATACAGTAAGACCAGTGAAGCTCGTAACACAGAGTATAAATTTGGGAGCCTACTGTACCCTGTTCACAAACAAGGCAACACATCTCAAAACGACAAAACCACACGTACAAATGAACCATTAGCAAAGTGTTCTACTACACTTGCCGCTGATTTTGAAGTTTTCGGGATGCGGCGATCAGACAAATGGATGAGACAGTACTTGCCTTACTCAGCGGAGATGTAGTAGCAGCTGAAGTACCATACTTCGCGGGTCTAATGAGTAAGGTAGTATCAATGTGCACACCAGGTTGGAGAATACGAAACGTACATGTTGAGGTCGAAAGTGACGATGATGAAGAGCATGTAATTAACGATATCATTTTGTAATTATTTATGAAACATGTGATCACAACACAACAGGAAGTAAGTCATTAAATATATGTGCACTCTAATTAGAACATTTGTATTTGGCACACCATCATAAAGCTGCATACATGTAATGTATGTATATACATGCCTGATGATGTGGGGATTGCCTCGCTATAGTTACAGGCATACGGTAATACAAGATTGGCACGTAAATAAGTTAAGCCAAACATCGTTTCACATGAAAACATAATTGATGCAATGGTGTCATATTGGAGGGATAACATAACACGTGTCATACCTAACTAGGGTGCTGTATAACAGAGTTATCATTATAGGTACATGCCCACTCAGTAGGCACAAACTGTTCTTTATGGAATTAAATAAGTGTATAAATAGTGACTCGCGGTGGTACTGTATCAGGTTATTTCCATATTCAAATCAGGCATGATATTTTTAATTATTTATTCTAATAAAATGCGTCACCTTAAAAAATAATAATTTCGACATATGATTAAGTATGATCATTGCACATCAACAAATAAATACAGAGAATAAATATTAATTTCAGTTAAGATTTTAAGGAAACATGGTTATCGCCCCTGATATCAGTGTGGAAATTTACGTCTGATATAAAATGTATACTAATGCCCATCAATACGTGGGGTAATGGTGAATGAATGTATAGCTTTGTATTTGCAAGATTGATTTAATTTGGTCATTACAATTTGGTGGGTAGGGTAATTAAATAAGTAATTTATCGAACGTTTGTTAGCCTGGTGCAGTGACCTTGATCAGGTTATGAAGGAGCCATAATAGTTAATTATAATCAAGCACTACAAACAAATCATCCACTGCTGACTAAATGTTTAACGTTACTTAATGCATACACTTGATTTTTGTTCAGTTGGTAAAATTGACATGCGTGTTAAAATAATAATGGGTTAAAACTACGATTAAATAACCGATTCAGAGATACTGTCACATTTGTATATAGCTTACATAGGTATATCTTGTCAAAAAGTCATGATTATAATTTGTCACCTCGGGTGGTACCAATATGTCAAATTTTGACACTTTAACCTGTATTTCAAATACTCTGCGTACATGTATGATTGTTTTCACGTTGTTACCACTCATTTGAACCGTCTCATTTCGCTTTCCTGGTTTTGTTTTACCCGTATCGTGCAGCCTTTACGTTTGTATATCCAAGTTTATAGAACCTGTTTTACGTTTGCAATTATTATTGTAATATATTTCATATATCGGAAAATTTACCAACACAAACAACTACATACAATGTACGTACATGTAATTTATTTTTTACGTTTGAAGGCTTTGTTTACGTTTCAAATAGCGGTGCTACATTAAGTATTACCACCAGCGGATATAATATTAGTCCGGTAGCCGGGAGCTTAAAGTACTGTGTCTCAGAGGAGGTTGGAAAGACTTTCACTTAGTGTGGTATTGAGTTAGGTTAACTGACGATTTGTATTAGTTTCCTGAACACATTTGCCCCTGCAAGTGATCTGAGATGAGAAAGTAAACAAACAAATGTGAATACAAAATTATTACTGACGCTAGTTTTGCTAAATATATAATTCATATTTCCCACTGATGTGCTCATACTTAGGAGCCACGCACCTTGCTTTGACTAGACAATATGTCACCGACTACGTCACCGATAACATTCAGATACAGCATGTTTAAATTAGGTTATTTGCTATGAGCATGCGCGTACATCGTGTGTTAAGGTATTACCGTGTTACTATGGCGATTATATAGAAATATGCAATGCTGACCATATATTGTAATACAGCTTTTGAAGCATTTCAAACACGTTTATCTTTTGTCTATCTGCAGC
>JAQRGA010000495.1:0-17479 GCA_029237695.1 Conchocele bisecta | reverse complement strand
CCAAGGAATGGCTCAAGAAGCAGGCCATCTGGTAGATCTATTTACCCGCGCCTCACAATATTCCGCGCCCAAAATTCGATGTGCCGGTGCCGAACCAAGTTCACCAAGCGGTTCTCCTGTTTCTCCCTCACGATCGCGTCGGTCGTAAGACGTACAAGTACGCGCTGACAGTCGTTGACGTAGCGAGTCGTTATAAGGGGGCTGAGCCGTTGGCCACTAAAGAGTCTAAGGAGGTGGCCGAGGCACTTTCCCGAATATATAAGAGGAGTCCTCTCAAATTGCCGAATCTTCTCCAGGTCGATCCCGGCCGCGAGTTCATGGGCGCGGTCTCTCATCTATTGTCTAAGCACAACGTTTCTATCAGACGCGGCCGCCGCTATCAACATCCACCGAGACCAGGGAATCGTGGAGCGATTCAATCGAACCCTGGCTGAGAGACTGTTCGGTCACCAATACGCCAAAGAACTTGTAGACCCTCATACGCGAACGACCGAGTGGGTGGCCAGACTGCCCGCCGTGGTCTCCGCACTGAACGGAGAGGTGACCAGATTGATCAATAAGAAGCCCGTAGATGCCATCAAGTTTAAAAAGGTGACGAGCAAGCCCTCTGCCGTCTCGCGCGGGCGACCCGTTGGTTTAGAGGAGCAGCAATCACCGATTGCACTTCCATCGGATGTTGACGTCCGGTACCTCTATCAACCGGGAGAGCTCGAAGGTGGCAGCCGCCGCGCGACTGATCCCGTGTGGTCTCTCAATGTATATCATCTGGATCAATCTGTTAGCAAACCCGATGAGCCCGTGCTCTACTATTTGGCTGATGGTCCATCGCGCGGGTTTGTTCGCGAAGAACTTATTATGGTGCCTTCTGACACCCAGCTACCTCCGGATCGTTATAGAGGTTCTGTATGTATTCCGTCTGGTAACACGCGTCTTTTATCGTAGTACGCCGAGAGTACTAATTTTTGTTGACAGTACGTTTTCATAACGCCGTCTTTCATTTTAAATCCTCTATTTTGTGCTACATCTATAATGTGTTTTCCATCTTCTGTAGTTTCACTTAGTACTCGTTTATATCTATCCCAATTTAAATTGTTAGTTCTCTTGGACATTCCTTTCGCAGAGTTTTTATTAATTAATTCTTCATAAATAATTTTTACTATAAAATAACACTTACTAGATAACGCTATCGCCCTATCTCCGCTAAATTCCATTTTGAAAAGTCCTGGCTCTCTTTCGCTCCATTTATCCCAAGCCAACCATTTATTTTTTTATTTTTCAAACTCGTCTAGTAAGTTAGGTCTAATCAATTTCTCTATTGTTTTTCCACTAACTCCTATATACATACTATCCGTATCCATCTGTATTAATTCAAAGTCTTCTCTTTTTACTTATTTGTCGAAATTCGTAGTAAAATTCCAGCATTCTCAATTTAGCTAGTGGATAAACCGCTATTCCGCAGTGGAAGGGTCTCTTTACTGCACACCTGGGTTTTCTTGAAGATATTTCGTACGCATCTCCTATCTCTTCCAAATCGTCAAAGAATGCAGATCTTAATGCTTTATCAACACAGGTTTCGTCTTGCGTATATGTCGTATTTAAATGTCTCTCTGTTGCCTCTATCATTTTTCCACAACACGAGTTTCCTAATAATTTCATTATATCAGCCACTGGTTTCTTATTTGGTTCTACATCGCCTGTTCGTCTTGCGGCTGTAACTTCTTTTGCGAACCATTCGAACGGTTTTCCACTAATATAATCTATAACACGATGAACTCCAGTTATTTCTAGACCGTGTTTTAAATACCATCTCAATAACGGTGCGTACAGCAATACTTTAGTGGCGCTCATAGATCCCACCAATTTTATTCCATTTCCTCTAGTTCTGCCAGTATCTTCCAAATATTTTAACATGTGTGCGGGAACTTCATCAACCTCTACAGCACGATTTATAAAAAGTGGAGACATTTCAGAAAACTTATCTTTTAATTTATTGGGAACTTCTATATCCACCTCCGCAAACCCAAACCAGTCTCCGGATAAAATCCTTTTACTAAACTTGTTAATAACTTTAGGGTTATGTGGGTTATCTATATGATGTATAGTTTCTTTTCCACACGGCATATCTTTATTTAACGTAGATAAATATAACGCGTTTGCATCGTACCCCAAAACAGCCTTGCAAGGTTTGTTAATTCCTGTGGAATTAGATCTAATATTTGAAACACCGGCTTCTGCATATCGTGTAAATACTATTGATGGACCACCAACTAGAGCGTCTTTCATCATTTCGTATGTTTCTTCTTTTGGTGCATATAGAGCATCCTCCGGTATAATCGTCTTTGAAGATTTTTGTTCTTTAATGGTTCCTCTCAATAAATAGTGTATAGCTACTCCAGGTAGCGTTACCGCATCTTTGAAAATATCCACACCTCTGTGTTTATAAAATTCACACATTTTTTCCACCGCTTCTAGGAACGGTGCTACATCTAAATCGTTATAATATTTCAACCAATCTCTGAAGGTTTCCATATTATCTTCTTTGACAATTCTACGACATTTGCTTAATTCTATTTCGTCTAGTAACATTTTCCCAGATAGTTTGGAATACCAATTCTCTATATCCGGTAGTCCTGGGTAATCCAGTTTGTCTGGAGAATCGAACCACTCGTAAGGAAAGATAGATTTCTGTCCTTTGCAGTCGTAGGCTTTTATCCAACTATCGTAACTTACACCGGGTCCTAGGTAAAGTATTACATCAAGAAATCGAAACTCCGGAGTAAATAGAAATATTGTTGCGTTTGCCCTTTTTCCAACCATTACTTTCATTGTTGTTGATGACAGTTCACCTACTAGATATTTCTTTATTAAGTTTATATCGTACTTACTGCTGTTAAAACCTATAACCGGTACTTGCTCTATCCACTGTTCGATCTTGGTGATTTGGCTTTTACGTAAATGTTCTGTATTAAACCCATATCTTAACCATACTTCTTCTCTTATAGCTTTTCCCCTGACTTTCAAATCTTCTACGAATGTTTCTATAAGTTTTGCAGGATCTTTATCACAAATATGAGTTACTGTTCCTGAGAAATTATCTCCTATACTAACGCTTACCGGAACGTGCTCAGCTTCGTACTCTAGACTATTACAGAGAGTTTCAAATTCTGGCTGGAGATACGCCTCAAAATCGTATACTATCTGATATGGATAAAGAGTAGTGTCGCAACCGATCTTTATGTCTTTACCCGTTCTTTGAAATTCGCATTCCCACATAACTACAAGGTTGAATTCTTTGCTTCTTCTAATAAATGTATCTCTTTTCATAGTGGATGCGCGTTCTTCTTTTCTATGCTTTGCATGAATCTCACTCCCGTGCCAGTAACAGCCGTGATATTGATATACGGTATTGGTTTCTGTACAGTATCCATCTACTGGAGCTCCTAAAATCCATCTTTCACCCCCGTGTCCACACTGTTCGTGGTGAATGTGAATTCCCTCCTGCTTTACCACAGAGTACATCCAATCGATCGCCCCATAACTGTTAGAACTTTTTGGGTAGAACGCTTTCTCGAACGACGAACGCGGGCGCTCTAAATAATTACCATCACATATTACTTTTGTCTCACCTTTCATAAATTTTGGTCCGTGTCTCTTCATATTACTCGCTTTCGTGAATTTCTGTTTGCAATTATCGCAGGCGTAAATTTTAGATAGGTTTTTAAGGTTTTTTATCAGAAATGCGTGATTATTAAACAGTCCTATTGTCATTGGTTTATTACCTATTGCCTTATAGTGCGCTGGTGCCTTTTTCAACCACCATACATTACATTCGGTGGGTTGATATACTTCTATACCGATTTTAAAAAACTCTTCAACCTTTTTCAGATCGTAAAAAGTAATTGGTGAAAACACATTACTACCGAAATATTGCTTACTAAGTTCTTTCGCTTTTTCTGTACATCTGTCAGGTCTTTTATCTGTCATATGCATAGCTAGACACCTGAACAGACGAAGGTCGTCATTATACTTATCTAAATAATACATACCTTTTTTATTCTTCAGCCATTCTGGAAGTTCTCCTCCTGCTGCTTCTTTGGATTGTAGTCCCAAATCTATTCCCCTACTGCCCTGTATTAGCTTTACAAAAACCTCTACCCATCTTACAAACTTCCACTTTGTATTCGGTCTGTCTATTTTATCGGTCATTATTCGTGTTTGCTCCTTATCTGACAGCCATTTTTTAACGGTTTTCATTGATGATAGCGGTTCGCTACCGAGATTTTTGTGAAATATTATAGTTATAGGTTTTCCATTTTTAGTTTCCTCCATATGTTCTAGCTTGTAAGAATATGAATATCTCAAATAAAAATTGGTTGTTAGATACGGAGCGAGTTTATCGGACATGCGTTCAGACTCGTTAATGTCAATGTTTTTACGAAAGGATAATGTAACTACCCGTCTTCCATTTTCTACCTTTTCCAATGTTTCATCGTGAGCCCCCAATATTTCTTCACCTTTTTCCACTATCGCGCGAACTATAGATTTTTTCTTATTATTTGGTATTGGGTCACCTGTGCGTCTAATTTGGGACAAATTATTGGTGCTTGAAGGTTTTATTACACTAGCCCTTAACCCCGCAATACTTTCTTTTTGAATTCTGTTACCAACTTCCTCCGCATTGGATATATCATTAAATGCCCCTCTTTTATAGGCGCTGGTAAACCGCTTCATAAACACCTCATTCTTTGTGGCGTTTATCAGCTTTGTCAACCCCCTAACACTCAACCGTTTACTATAAGTTATCCATAGAGATTCGGCTTCTCTTCTCAAACTTTCTATTTCTGCTCTAGTTTCTGGCGTTATCATATTTTCTGTATATACTTTTGTATATATACTTTTGTATAACCTATAAAATTTATCTGTTCAATTGGAAGTGAAAAAAAAACATGATGCAAATTGTCACGTCCAATTGAATATATAAAAATACATATATATATAATGGAGTGTGTGACTTGTTGTAAGACTTTTGCGTGTAAAGACTATCTACGAAGGCATCTATCGAGACGTAGAAAATTTCCTTGTGTCGCCCCGCAATTTCAATGCCCCAGATGCCCTTGTAAATTCGTTAGTGCCCAAACTCTTTGTAGACATAAGCAACTGCGTTGTCAGGTGGCTAAAGGTGAAAGTGGTAGACTAGAGCTGGTAGAATTAGTTGCTGATCTGCGAAATAAATTAGCTATATCGGAGGAGAAAAATGAGGTGTTGGAATATAAACTATTGAACTTTTCAAAAGTCAATTACCAATATAATTGGGACTACAATACCACCACCAACTTTTGGTTGGAGGTGGTATCATTTTGACTCCCTCTTTTCAAAATTATTTTCTCCAAAAATTCATAAATTTTCTGTAGGGAGACAATTTCATCATTAACCAATTTTTGGATTTTCGGGGGTGGTGGGGGTAATATAAAGGGGTGGAAATGACATGGTAGGTGGTATCATTTTGACTCCCTTTATACTACTCACTGACCCGGCCTTAAATGACCTTAGCTGTTGATAGGCCGTTAAACCCCATCAAATAAACAAACTGATCATGCAGAACACTCCTGCTGGCCGATAGTATTATCCTCATTGTTCGCTCGATGACCAATGGATGGCTCTCTAATTGAATGATCAACACTGTACACCCTGATCAGATTGCGCGATTGGGTTGGTCAGTTTGGTCAACACAGTTTAAACTGTCCAATCGATAGTGAAGGTGACCGACTTGATAATTAAGTCATTTCAGCCCGGCTCTGGTCTAACCACCCGTATCGCATCGCCGGTGGGTCAATCAATCAACCAACCAATCAGTGGGTGGTTGGTCGGGCGAATGAGACGGTGTAAATTAACGGTGTGGGTTCCTCCTTATAGAAATCACGATTTGCCTGGTTTGGCCATCAGGTACGTTTTTAGCTCGCCCGCGAAGCGGAAAGCGAGACATATGTTTTGCTTTTCCGGAGTCGGCGTCGGCGTCGTTGTCGGTGTCGGTGTCGATGTCGGCGTCATCATTCAATGTTGAGTTTTCGTGTTACGGTCATTACTTCAACACCTTATCAGCTACAGTCATCAAACTTTATACATACCTTTACTATGAAATGTAGATGAATATAGGACTATTTAAAAAAAATCCGGGCTCCAGGGTCAAGGTCAAACTCTATTTCTTGCTATGCTACAAACTTAACATTAATGCATGAAGACCGTTTTCTCATGCGCTCTGTCCACCTTACCTGTAGAGAGAACAATAGCCTTCTCCAGTTGAACACTTGTGCATGTGCAAGCATGTGCAAATTTCCAGATTGACCACTAAATGTCCAGCTAAATTATTACAGGTAATTTATACAGATAAATTATTATACCTGGGTATTACATTTCCGTAAACTGTGTTGACAATATTGTGGCAATATGTGGACCTGTGCAGATATGATATGTAGATACATATAGGACTCCAGTAGCGAGCATTACATTTTTGATAATTTTTAAACTTTTCTTTTTTAATTTTTTTTTCCATTTTTAGCCAGGTTTTTTTGGAGAAAAAAAATCCAGGCTATTGGATTGGCGAAAGCCAGGCGGGCGGGCATGAGGCGTCCACAATCAATGTTAAGTTTTCGTGTTTGAATCCCATTTCTTTGTTACTGTAACACATAGGACCAACAAACTGTCACAGCTTCATAACCAAGGGGTGCCCACCACATATCACTATCCAACATGTTACCTTTTTTTGAACTTGACCCATATTTTCTGCTCAGTCAATGTTAACTTTTCGCGTTTACAATGTTAAGTTTTCGTGTTTAAGTCCATTTCTTTGGTACTGTACCACCTAGGCCCACCAAACTTTCACAGCTTCATAACCAAGGGGTGCCCACCACATACAACTATCCAACATGTGACCATTTGTTATGCCCCCGCCACCGAATGGTGAGGGGGGCATATAGTGTTACTGGCGTCCGTACGTACGTAACGTACGTACGTCCCGAAACCTTAACGCTCGGGTAAATGGCTTATAATTTCTGTTTCCTTGCTCGGATCTGCTTCACATTTCACACACGCATTGCCCTAATGGTCCTCTGCCACCCTGTGACAAATCCACATTCGTGCCTCCCCCGCTAAACCCATGGTCAAGGTCACAGACTTGGTGCGTTCGAAACCTTAACGCTGGGTAAATGCCTTATAATTTCTGTTTCCTTGCTCGCATCTGCTTTACATTTCACACACGCATTGCTCCAATAGTCCTCTGCCACCCTGTGACAAATCCACATTCGTCCCGCCCCCGCTAAGCCCATGGTCAAGGTCACAGACTTGGTGCGTTCGAATCCTTAACGCTGGGTAAATGCCTTATAATTTCTGTTTCCTTGCTCGGATCTGCTTTACATTTCACACACGCATTGCTCCAATGGTCCTCTGCCCCCCTGGGACAAATCCACATTCGTGCCACCCCCGCTAAGCCCATTGTCAAGGTCACAGACTTGGTGCGTTCGAAACCTTAAAGCTGGGTAAATGCCTTATAATTTATGTTTCCTTGCTCGGATCTGCTTCACATTTCACACACGCATTGCTCCAATGCTTCTCTGCCACCCTGTGACAAATCCACATTCGTCCCGCCCCCGCTAAGCCCATGGTCAAGGTCACAGACTTGGTGCTTTCGAAACCTTAACGCTGGGTAAATGCCTTATAATTTCTGTTTCCTTGCTCGGATCTGCTTAACATTTCACCCCCGCTAAGCCCATGGTCAAGGTCACAGACTTGGTGCGTTCGAAACCTTAACGCTGGGTAAATGCCTTATAATTTCTGTTTCCTTGCTCGGATCTGCTTAACATTTCACACACGCATTGCTCCAATGGTTCTCTGCCAACCTGTGACAAATCCACATTCCTCCCGCCCCCGCTAAGCCCAGGGTCAAGGTCACAGACTTGGTGCGTTCGAAACCATAGCGCTCGGGTAAATGCCTTATAATTTATGTTTCCTTGCTCAGATCTGTTTCATATTTCACACACGCATTGCTCCAAAAGGTCCTCTGCCACCCTGTGACAAATCCACATTCAAATATGCCTTGTTTTATTTGGCTGCCAGCTGGGGCATTCGTGTGCCGACAGGCCACATTTCTAGTTTTACCTTGACCTATTATTTCTACGTAATTGACTTAGCCATTTTCAACGTTAACTTTTTAACGTACGTCTGGTTAAAGTTTTTGGGTTAAAGTTTTTCGTTATACTATATCTCTGCAACTGCTTCACCCATTACCTTGATACTTCACATGGGTGTTTATCATCATTGTCGCGCCCGCTTGTGGAAAGCGCGATATAGTCGGCATTTTGGCATCCGTCTGTCCGTCCGTACGTCCGTGTGTCCGGTTAAAGTTTTTCCCTCTACTATATCTCTTTTTTTTAGTTTCCATGCCTCGCCCCAAGGCGCGACATGCAGGCCACGGCCATCTAGTCTACAAAAAGTGGGTATAATTATGTTATCCAAGTGTCTATGCTTGGAAAAAACCTGGCCTTCGTGGCTTTGCCTCGTTTCTTGTTTTTTCAAATTCTTTTTCAATTTTTGTCTAGTAGCATAAGGTCGTAAGTGCTATATACCGACTATTATCATATACTAAAACAATTATTGACTATTGAGCCATGGAATATAATCTGATATTCTATGGCTCACTAGTCAATAATTGTATAATATGTTCGGGCCAGTGAAAATTGCTTTCTGGCCCAGGCTCGAGGTCAAGACGGCGGGACAAGGCGAGACATTTGATTCCACGGAATTCTTGTTATCTTTGGCTCTTTAGTTACCTGTGAGTTGAATTGGGTTATTGCCCATTATAAAAGTAGTAAGGTTATTACTGGTGCTACTGTTTTTAGGACGGGGCCAAGTGATTCTGGTATGGCGAGGACCTGGCATCAGATCAGGATTATTCTGTAGTTTTGTTAATATTGTAAATATTCAGTTCTGATTTTGGGATTTTTCTCCCATTTGTACATGTACTTGAACATGTACATGCACTTGTACATGCAATATATGAGATTTAGTAATAAATCCATTGACCCGGCCTTAAATGACCTTAGTTGTTGATAGGCCGTTAAAGCCCAACAAACAAACAAAACAAACTTATCGCATCGCCGATATGCATTTGGAAAATCAGTCATATTTTCCGTAGATGACATCGAAAATTTGACAAAAAAATATAGCCCATGCAGACTTCAACTAGTCCGCATATCCGCACTCTGATTTTAGTCATTTTTTATTTACTCAAATCAGTCGTACGTTCTAGGGAAGTATAGGAATGGATTGGGGCCTAGGGTTTAGAACACCTGACTTCCAATCCGTAGGTTGTGGGTTCAAACCTCGCCTTAGACATCAAGCATACTTTCATAGTATTTATTTCCATCCCACTGGTCTGTCGGATGAGACTTTAAACTGTGGTCCCGTCTCGATATGACCCTAGCTGTTTGTGGGACCTTAAACCCATTCGATTTCACTTTCAAGGGCAGTAACTACGTTAGTCAATTTGCCATTCACTCCCAATCGGTCGTTCGTTCAAGGGCTACGTAACCAATTTTTTTTAAAAAGAATTTGGTGTGAGTTTGGGATCGGGACGTGATCGTGAATTGGGTAAACAAACACCCCGTGTAATGTAGCGAGTATCCTGTGCCATTCCTGGCAACTGACTGTAATATGGTTTTTGTCGAGCCCGCTTGCGGAAAGCGAGACATAGTGATCACAATGACGTCCGGGTTTCCATGCGTCCGTCCGTCTGAAATCTGCGTTAAAAGTTTTTAAATACCTTATATCTCTGCAGTCCTAAGTCGCATTGACTTGAAACTTCTTATACTTAATAGTCATGATCCATATATTCATGCTGTATCCCACTCATGCGGCCCCTGTGCCCAAGGTCAAATGACTTAGAAGTTTGCGTTCCGAAATCTGCGTTAAAGTTTTTTAAATACCTTATATCTATTCAGTCCTAAGTCACATTGACTTGAATCTTCATATGCTTATTAGTCATGATCCATATATTCATTCTGTGTCCCACTCATGCGGCCCCTGTGCCCATTGTCAAGGTCAAATGACTTAGAAGTTTGCGTTAAAGTTTCTGTCAAAATTTGCGTTAAACTTTTCATATACCTACTAACCGTAAGTCAGAATCTGCTTGAAACTTTGTATGCTTATTGAGCATTAAACTTCAAATAAATACACTCTGAGACCATCAAATGCCTCGGCGGGCTCGACATGCGGGCCGCGGCCATCCTCGTTTTTGTAATAATACATGTACATACTGAAACAGATTACACACATGCACAATGATATAGTATAAGTATACTATTGGTATTTGCATTTTGAACACTTCCAAATATGTATAGATGGTGAAATCTCATACAAATCAGACAAACCTTTTTAATAATTGTCATAAAATTACCATTGAATTACCCCTTTTTATACGACCTTTTTAAAAAACGGTACGTATTATGTTTTACCGCGTGGCGGGCGGGCGGCGGACAGAAAAACTGCATAGTTTGTGTACACAACTCCTCTCAAACCGTTCAGTCACTCGATCTGAAACTATACACATGTCTTCTACACATACTGAAAATGTGCGCCTTGGTGTTTTTATGCCGAAAAAATATTGTTTAACAAAAATATCGCCATTTTTTCTACATTTTTCTACATTTTGCTTACAATTATATATACGGTACAGAGTTTGTGTACACAACTCCTCCGAAACATTTCAGTCGATCGATCTGAAACTATACACACGTCTTCTACACATATTGAAGATGTGCACCTTGGTGGTTTTATGCCGAAATAATATTTGCTAACAAAAATATCGCCTTTTTAATTTAGCCATTTGTTCTACATTTTTGTATTCAATTCTATATACGGTACAGAGTTTGTGTACACAACTCCTCCGAAACCGTTCAGTCGATCGATCTGAAACTATACACACGTCTTCTACACATATTGAAGATGTGCACCTTGGTGTTTTTATGCCAAAAAAATATTTTTGACAAAAATATCACCTTTTTCTACATTTTTCAATACAATTATATATTGGCAAATTTTAGACGGGGCGTACGCCGGTCACACCCCTGCCTGGATCCGCCCATGAGTCATATTGTAACTTCGATTAACATTACTTGATGGATTGAATGCTTACTTAGATTCAATAAAATAAAATGGACGCACACATGGCATCCATCTCACAATCTGGTGATGAACAGTGACGTAGTTCCCATGTATATACTGGAGTGAATATTGAACGGCACATGATGTAAACAATATTTCCCATAAACCCAATGTGAAATACCAGTACGTGTTACATCGTGTGCTACTATAAGAATATATGTGGAATTAGCTGCACGTTTACTTGAAAATAGTGAAATACGGACACGGACCGGAAATCACGGACGTAGAGTCGGCAAATTACGGACATAGCAAACTATGATAGGGAAACTACGGACAAAAACTATTTAAAAAATTACAATGTTTTAGGCTCTATACTTACTAGTAATTCATTTAGTAAATGTGTATAACTTACAATCATTTAAGTAAAATATATGCATGCAGACGCAAAGTTACCACAGAATGTTATTTTGATATGGTAAAATATGGACAAGATTGTCCGTAGTTTTACGTCCATCAAAAAATGTAATACGGACAGTGTTATAATTATTTATTTTTGTAAAATCTCTGTTACCAACTGTGTAAATGAATAGCTGAGGAATAACTGTTTTACTGGCAGGAATTCACGATAAGATATTAATATTAGAAGCATGATGTGCGTTTCATTAATGGAATGGTGAACAGTGTAGATCCTGATCAGACTGTGCGGATGCACTGGTCTGGATCTACACTAGTCACAAAATCAATAAGCCCCATTTCTCCAGTCACAGCCACATATTCCCGTGATGACAAACTTCAGGGTCTTCAGGAATTGCAAAACATTGAAATTTACTATTATTAATGTGTTAATTAATCATCATGATTTGATACTATGTGACATAAAGCACTAAAAGCAGCAAAATATATGTGGCTGTGACTGGATAAATGGGGGATATGTGTTTTGCGACCAGTGTAGATCCAAATCAGCCTGTGCATCCGCACAGTCTGATCAGGATTTTCACTGCACTGTTCCATTAATGAAATACCCATCATGCTTCTAATATTAATATCTTAATATAGATGTTATTAGTCTACAGGAGTATGCTATTCGATCAGGAGCGATTCTGGTCACACATGCTATAAGTCACATTTCTCCAGTCAGAACAGAACAGAACAGAACATACATTTATTGGATTAAATACATCTCTGGCCATAACGTGGTGGCATAAGAGATAAAATATAACACGTATGCAAAACTGTGACGTACAAGTATGGACAGCATGGCGATTGCTACATATATAAGATGTATATGTTCCAGTGATCAATGACAAGCGATGACTGATGCAGTGTTATTGTGGTTAACAGCACAGTTCTGGACAGTTGTAATAAGTTGGGCCTGCACTAAGCATGTAGTAAAGTCTCCACATACCCACCCAGACGCTTGTGTCCTGTTTGTCAGGTTGGACTGAGGCGGACACCACAAACGCACTGTCCACCCAGATCCATACTGACTTTTGGTTACTACACACAAGTGTGTTATTTGTGTTACACCCCAGTGTTAGTTTATTATTATACAATACACTGTTATTGTACTAACACTAAACATATTATATGCACCGTCAGGCCTGAGCACAAGTTTCACTGCTTACATTGTTCAAATATTCGGACATACAATGCTGCTGAACACACTGATTTTATGCAAGAACATGTTGTTGCATGTATATAAGTATGGATTATCACACGTTATGTGAGTGTATTCATCCACAACATGGAAGCTACAGTTGGTGATTACCAACATGAACTACTGTCTGTTTCACGAAACTTGCCAAAATTTTACGGCCATATAAACAATGCAAAAACATTTTTTTGGTGATAATATTAAATTAAAGCAAAAGTTAAGAACGAGCGAGCCTTCTTTTTGTTTCGTGAAATTTGGTGAAATATTGATTTTATTGCGAAAAAAATTTCCCCATGTTAAATCCCCATAGACATCTTCATAGAGTTGAAAATTTTGAATTTCACAAATACTTGACCGATTTTCAAAATTTAACTTTTGTTTTCTTAGTTAAATCATTTTCAAGCTATCTAGCCAAGTTTCGGAGTCAATTTCCAAAATATTTCGTTTTTTTTACTCCTCCCCTAGCTCCTCCACCTCATTTTGCCCAATGTTAAATTCCCATAGACAAATCAAGTTTTCGTAATAAAATCAATATTTTCACGAAATAAAAAGAAAGCCAATTCTTAAATTTTGCTTTAATGTAATATTATCGAAAAAAATATTGTTTTGCATTGTTAATATAGCCGTAAAATTTGGGCAGTTTTCGCGAAACAGACAGTAGGCGTAGGGCAATGCACTATGTAGCCGACTGTGCCAATATTGCCAAGCGTGTCTATCCCACCCAAGTACACTTCTAGGGAGAAGCCTTCCATTTATGTATACAGTACATTAAGTGATATTGTGATAGTTGCGATACAATAATTCTGCATAATTATAATCACCATACACAAGCAGTCCCTAGTTCCGTATGAAATAATGCATTTCTATAATAAAGTAATTACGGTACTCCCTCAAAATACACTTAGCCAAACAAGCATACCGAGCAATCTTGCGAAATCGGCCACAGAACTGCGATTATGCTAAAAAAACAAAAAACACCAAAACAAACAACAAAACACGTCGGATTCCTAGCTCAGAATAATCACGTAGTAAATGACCCGGGACCTGACACGTGGTGCTCGTTCAAGCCGCTGATTGGTCCGGTCTCCAGCAGCGATAGTAAATACCTCAACACAACAGTGCGTGGCAATGTCTATTTATAGTAAGACACGGAGATATAAAGATGGAAGAAGGGGTTTACACTTGTGACCAATGTCACACCACATCAAATATGTGCAACAGCACTATGTATGTAACTTCAAATGAAAAATATAGATTTGTGTTTTGATTTACTAAGTACAGTACATGTCTATTTATCCATTACACGCCTGCATAGTCTGTCGATTAATAATGACACAGCCTCACAGGAAACAAACAGGTATTGCTGTGTCAATTTGAAGCAACAGCCTTCTGAACAATAACATAACACATTCATTCCTGCACTGTCTCGCCTGTCAGTGATCACTGGCTACGTATATTATACATGTGGTGAACATAGCAATACTGCAAAAGTTCCAACACTCATAATCACAGTTACATCAATGAACTGCCCGTCATGCTTCTTACAAGCCAGATTGTTATCAGGCTACTGTAGTGCTATTTGATTTACACTGGTCACAAATCCCATAAGCCACATTTCTCCAGTCACAGACACATATAAGTTTTAATTAAAATTAAGGCATTTCTAAAGACATACCACAAAACGTAAAGCATGTTGCACATACACAGAGCTCCAGATAAGGTACGTATATGCGTATTTTACGCACTTATTTAGCAGAATACGCATTGATTATCAAAAGTGGGAGTACAAAATACTCACAGCAATGTTAAAATACGCATTGATTTTCAGTTGTGAAAATACTAAAATAAATTTAAAACATTGACTTATTTGAATTTAAAAATTCACTTATTTGAGCTCAAATAAGTTATTTTTTCATTTTTTATAAAAAAAAATTATCATTTGTTCACTATTTAATAAAGAAGAACATCAATACCGGTAATACATTTGTAAAAGTAAAACACGCATTGAATTTGAAATCTGGGGTTAGTATACTCTTTAGATACAAAACTTATCTGGAGCTCTGCATACAAATTCGGACAATAGACATGTTGTTCTTGTCTTAACTATTTACATGCCAACAGTGATAGTAACAGACAACATATTTTTGTCGCGCCTGCTTTAGCAAAAGGTCGTCGTCTGAAATGTCGGTACAAGCTTCGTCATCATGGTATAACTTTAATATTACTTGACGGTTAGCTTCAATATTTGGACACTTGATACATGTGAGCATTTGGAACACTTTGAAGCATTTTGCGTTAACAAGTTTGTACATGTTTCTTCATCATCGTATAACATTAATGTTACTTGATGGATTGCTTCAATGTTTGGACACGTGATACATGTAGCATTCGGAACACACTCATGCTGTCATTAGCATGACCTTGACCTTTTTTACCTTCACAGTTTTGTGGAAACACTTTGCCATTTGTTTGTGTCAAAGAATTTGTACAGGTTTCTTCATCATGATATAACTTAAATATTAGTTGACAGATTGCTTCACTATTTAGGCACTTGATACATGTGAGCATTTGGAGCACACACATGCCGCCATTATCATGACCATGACCTTTTGTACCTTCACCACACTTACAGTAGCCATTTTTATGTCAAAAACTTTGTACACGTTTCTTCATCATCGTATAACATTAATATTACTTAATGGATTGCTTCAATATTTGGACACTTGATACATGTAAGCATTTGGAACACACTCAAGCTGCCATTAACATGACCTCGACCATTTTGACATGTACATGGTTGTGGAACTTGTTTTGTGTTTTAATCGTGCACTTCTCTAACGGTTTGTGTGATGCTTATTTTAGCACATGCCCATGATCATGTTACTGTCAAATGCTGCGGCAGGCGCGACACCGCTTCCGTGGCAGAACTCGTGCTCTTATTTATCTCCTTAAGTGTCACCCAGACACAATTCTACTGAAATTCGATGACATATTCATGATATTTACATGGAGAAATATAATGCACAGTCATCTGCTGTTTATAGCCCACACGTTTCCTAGTATGCAAAGAGTTCGGGTCGTTCAGGAAACAATCCATTTATACGCACGGTCCATGATGTGGTGTTTTGTGCGAGTCTTTCTCTACCACAGAAAAATAATTATCTGCGGAGTGGTATAACATTGTATGCATTTGAATACGTTGCAACCAACTTGTAAAGAATTTGACCCCAAGTCGGTGTTCTCCACCTCAATCAATGTCACCGTGAAGCTCGCTCTTGAATAAATTACCTACATGTATCATATTAATCTGGGGCTTTCAGATGCTTTCAACTGGATGACATTGTAATGTTGTATGTAAATGTAAATAAAACATGCACATGTAGATGCAATGTGGTAAATAAAGGATCTTACATATACAACATACGTGTAGTCATGTTGGCCTTAACATGACCTTGACCTTTTTTATGCTCCCCGGTTTTGGTAGAGCCGGGTATGTATATAGTGATTGGACCCTGTATGTCTGGACCAACATCCGATACTTATGGGCTTAGAGTCCCATATACTTATTCAGTAAGGTCACAATATCGAAAATATTATGAGTTTTTTCTTTGATCTCAGACGAAATGTTGGTCCGTCCGTCTGTGTGTCCGTCCGTTTGTCCATGAGTGTGTCCAGTTAGGAAGTTTGCCATATTTTCTCCGATCTGCCATCGGGGGCACCTGTCAAGATTTAGAAATACTATTGACTCTTTGCATGCTTGCGGTAAAAATAAAAAATTACAAGTATATTTCTTAATTCCTCTGTATATATGTCTTGGAATTTCAAGCAATTCCAAGATATATTCATGACATTTATAGGGAGTAATAAATGAAAATGCAATGAATTGTCGTCTGCTATTTTTGAACTATTTATAGCCCTCACATGTCCTAGCATGCCAGGAGTTAAATTCATAGTCTAATTCCTGTACTTTGTAAATATATTTCTGTCTAATTTCCAATGCTGTGGAGTCACGTTTTAATATAGAGCAGATAGATCAGGTTGACTTGCTTACATCTAATATGTGGCTGTCACTGGAGAAATTGGCTTATGGGCTGTGTGATCTGTGTAGATACAGATCAGTATCTGAATTATTCGCCATTCAATGAAACACCAGACACGCTTCTAATTTGCAATATAGATCGTTATCAGGCTACCGAAGTGTGCTATTTGATCAGGAGCTACGCTGGTATCAAATTCCATAAGCCCCATTTCTCCAGTCAAAGCCACAAATCTACGACCACAGAACATTTTGGCTGTCTATTTCCTGCTCTGGGAATTAGTTTGCTGTCTAGTTCCCCGGGTATGCCAGACGCCTCCCAGCCTCAACCAGGGAAGACATTATTATATTAACACTTAGAATGCTGGAAACGAACATTTGTGTCTGCTGTTGTTTAATATTGTGTCTGCTTTCTCAATGAACACATGGTTTGACAGCACTTTAGAATCATTATAAAGTGCTGTCAAACCGTGTTTTTATTGCGAAAGAAGACAAAATATAAAGTGCTGCCAAATCGTGTTTTTGGAAAATAGAAAATAAAAAGCAAAAGACAAAATTGAATTCAGTAAGGGTTAAGTTCACCAGTCTGAGATCTATATGATCAAATATATTAGTTCGGTAATGTTTACAATGCA
>JAQRGA010000494.1:0-41736 GCA_029237695.1 Conchocele bisecta | reverse complement strand
TTGTGTTAGTTTATATTCAATTCCAGAGTAGGGAGTGGGTCCCCTGACGACAGCCTCGATGTATTGAAAAAAAGGTGAGAGGTTACAATGTTGATTAACTGATAGTTGAGCATTTTCGTAGAATAATGTAATCCATTGCCTAATATTTGGTCCGAATTTAAAGTAACGAAGTACTTTATGAATATAGTTCCACGATATAGAGTCAAATGCTTTCTCAACGTCTATAAGAAGAAGTCCTGGGATATTTTTTTTCTAATATATTGCATAATGTCGTATACCTGCCTAGTGTTTTCCCCCATGTATCTTCCTGAAATAAATCCTGTTTGGTCCCCATTTATTAATTTGTCTAATACTTTTTTTATTCCATTTGAGATGGATGCTGATGCCATTTTGTAAATTGTGTTTAATAATGAAATAGGTCTACACTCTTTTAAAAAATGTCGAGGTTTATTTGCTTTTGGGATTAGTGTTATTATACCCTGCCGTTGAGTTATAGATAGTTCACCCTTCTGATAGCTATAATTTATTGCCCTACAAATGAAATCACCCAGTTTATGCCAAAACATTTAATAAAATTCGCATGCAAATCCGCTTGTATCTGGGCTACGGTTGTTCGTCATGTTTTTTAGTGCAAAGCTAGTTCAGTTTTTGTGATTAATCCCTCTAGTTTTTCTGATTCTGTTTCATTTAATTTTGGTACATGCGCATTTTTCAAATAATTATGTAAATCTAGATCTGTATAAGTATCTGTGTCTTTATTGCTATACAGTTTGGTGTAAAATAGTTCCGTTTCTTTTAATATCTCTGACTGATTTGTAACTATTTTGCCATTTTCTGTTTCATGTTTTGGTATTGTTTTACTTATAAAGTTATGAGATTCGAGTGCACAGAAATATTCTGTTGGTTTTTCTCCTTCATTTATATTTAGAGCCCTTGATCGAATAACTGAACCATTTACTTTAATTTTAAGAATTTCCTGGAGTTCTAATTTTAAAATTTCAATTTTATTCATGTCTTCCTTCTTTAATTGTTTTTACATGTCTAATATTTGTTCTGTTAATAATTTTTATTTTTGATTGGTTTCTTTTTTTATAAAGGAAGAATAAGAAATAGATTTTCCACGTAGTTCCATCATAAGTGTTTCTAGAAAAAGTTGATCGTTAATTGCGAATTGCAATTCGTTGTTTGGTATTTCATGTAAGTTTTCTCGGTTATATATTGGAATAGCATATTGACTTTTTATTTCTTCTATTTTTTCATTAATCATGTTTATGTAATTTATGTCTTTCAGCATTGAATTGTTATGTTTCCATAGTGGTTTTCCATTTATAAAATTGTTGAAACATAAACTTAACAATACAGGTGAATGATCAGATCTGTAGCTATTTGCAATGATGCAGTTTTTAATTGACGGTAAAGTATTTTCAGAGATGAGGAAGAAATCTAGTCTTGCTTGCTGAAAAGGCTGTCGTCGTCTCCATGTGAACCTTCTCATTAGGGGGTGATTTTCTCTAAAAGGGTCGATTAAATATTTTTCTTGAATAATTTCTAATAATTTTTCTCTAGATTTTTTATTATTTATATTTTTAGTGATGATAGTCTAAATCTTGGTCCAAAACAAGGTTAAAATCTCCGCATAAAATATATCGTATTCGTTATTCATTTCATCAATTTCTTTTGTTATATTCTGGAAAAAATATGGATCACTGAGTTTGGTCCATACTGGCATACAAGTGTAAATTTATTATTTTCAATAGTGATGTCTAGTAGAATGAAGTTACCATTGGGATCGCATTTTGACTGGTGTACTTTATAGTCTAAATTACCATTGAATAATATTGCTACTCCTTGCATTAGATCGAAATGAACTGAAATAACAATCATTATTCCCCCCCCCCCCCCACCTAGTCCGTACACATGTTTCGTCTTCCCCTGGAGTGAAATATGGGTATCTTGTAAACAGTATATGTGATATTTTTTATCTTTTAAGTTTTATGAAAAAGATCAGTGAGTTTGGGAAGTTGACCTATTCCTTGACAATTTAATGACAATATTTTTATTTCACTCATTGCCTATTTAGGTGTTTTTTTTCTTACCATATTTAACTCCAACAGAGTCTGCGGGTGCGTAAACCTAATGGGGGGAATGCAAAAAGGTGTGAACACAAAAAAGCTATGCAAGACAGTAGTATCAATGTAAAGTACAATCCTGCCTTCATATGTAAAACAATATATTTAAAACAAATCTTCCAGGGTAAGAATGTTGTCACCATAAATCAAATGACATGGGCCTGTCCTGCGACTGATATGAAATTTATCTGTTCTAGTATTATTTGTTAGCTATGTATAATAGGTCGAAATTTAACTATTGCTAATAGTCTTTGTTAGCTGAATATACATGGGTTTGACTGTCAAAGGTGGCGCTATGATACCTGGTACCAATGTGGCTTCAGATCAGCCTGCATATATGTGCTGTCTGATCTAGGTCCACATTGCTCACTATTCAGTCAATGGTTATCATCATATTCAAATCCTAAACAAACAAAAGTCTTACATGATATTTACAAATTACAATGGCGGCTCTTCATCAATGTTGGGTTCATAATGATGTCACGACAGACAGTGTATCCCAGACGAGACTACACAGTTATACAATCTGATCTGGCTTTACACTGGTTGCCATGGCCAACTGGTAGGTCCTACATGGTATTTACAAATTGTAATGGAGGCTGTTTGTCAATGTTAAGTTCATAATGATGTCATTTAGTGCGTTATGAGCCATCACAATTATTAATAAAACGCAGTCCCGTAGGCATTAAGTACCCAGTTCGAGTTAGAAAATCTATTACTATTGGATTGCGTAATTAGTCTGTTTATCGAAATGTAGTAAGACTAACTTCAACAGACGTGGTAACGACGTTCTCGTTGTATTGGGGCCCAAACCATGAAACCAAGACTCTTCCGCCGCTCAATGTGTCATGGTTGAGAACTCCATTTTCAGCAAACCGTTCCTTGTCCCGAAGGTATACATAGAAGTAAGCATTACGCCTCAGATTAACAAACAAATGACTACTGTCTGTTTCACAAAAACTGTCAAATATGTACGCTATTTAAACAATGCAAACAAAAATAATATATTTTATAATATTACAAAAGTGTCGGCTAATTATGCGCACATAAGGCTTTCCAAACATATTTAATTGCCATTAACACCACACATTCAGTAAACATTCCATGAATATTCAATGCAGTTCAAAGCTGTATGCGCAGGCAAAATGTCATAATGTTCTGACGTCAATAAGTGACGTAAATTGTCTGATGTATAACGTCACATGCGTGTTTGCAACGTCACATTTCTGTCTGAAAATGCTTCGCATCTGGAAGTGTAAACACAAATGGCGAACAGCATACTGAATCAGCATAGCAAAATTGGTATTAAACTTGATGCAGAACTATCCAGTGACATCATGACAGGTTAGTTTCTTAGTTGAACTGTTAATTTAGTAAATAAGCATCAGCAAGGTCTAAGGATTTTACACATTTTGACCATATTCTGAATAATATTTTACCAAACTGTTAGAATGTGATACAATTGTGCCACAGTGTAGCAAGTAATCAGCTTTGTTTATTCTGAAATCCACTCATTTTATTATGACGTACGCAACGCTAAATTTGACGTGCATTGCGCCTTCTTTTTATTTCGTGAAATTTTGTCCAATATTGATTTTATTGCGAAAGAAAGTTTCCCCATGTTAAATCAAAATAGACAATATAACGATTTATTTTCTAATTTTAGAATAGGTGGATTGATTGTAGCATTTGTTTTCTTAGTTTCAGAGTCAATTTCCAATTTTATTTCGTTTTTCGACTCTCCCTGCAGCCCCTCTAGCTCTGCTTAATCCGTGTGAAATTCACATAGAGAAATCATTGTTAGTAATGAAATCAATATTTGATAACATTTCACGAAATAAAAAGAAGGCTCATTCTTAAACGTTGCTAAAATTTAATATTACCGAAATCAAAATAGTGTTCTTACATTTTTGATGCCAAAATCTGGGCAGGTTTCGTGAAACAGACAGACGACTTATACATTCTAACTGTGATGGCGTATCTGTAGCCGATTTCACCAACATTGCAAAGTATACTTTTGTAGCAAAGTATATTTCATTTATTTTTCGCGAGATGCATTATTTCATATAGAACTAACAACTGCATATATTTGATGATTAAAAGACTAACTATACTGATTTTATTGCATTATCACAGCCAAAATAATACATTCAGTATAATACAAAATAATAAAGTTATCCTAAATTTGAAAATGTCTCCCTCAAAGTATACTTTGCTAGAGAAGTATACTTTGCAATGTTGGTGAAATAGTCTACATGCCACACGATGAAATGTCGGAAGTCATTCATGAAAGACCATGAGCTGAAGTCCATTAACAAACTGGGGAATGACTTCACCAACGCACTGCTGGTAGGTATTTACACATCTATTGACACATCATCAGTAAACCGTCACTCCAATGGATCACCTTAGGAGATACGTATGTACATCAGCTTATACAATAAAGACAACAAATATTGAAGACCCAGAGACATGTTGATCAACCGATCATTACTCCAAAGGAACAGTTGTAAGGTAAGATGTTTACCGAAACACAGACAAAGCCAATATACTGAACCAGTAAAATTCAAATCGGTATTTATTGCGAAATCTCCGTTGCGTCTTAGTCAGTTAGCTAAATGGCACGACAAGTACGCATAGAATCAGATACGATGGGCATAACGTATGTACCTGGTAAAGTATGAGAGCCAATGCAATGCCATGAAAGACATAACCATTGCGGAAAATGGAATGCTGATACTGTTTAATGGTTTGAACCCAGCAATGCCTCCTGGCCCGAAACGCCTTGGTAATGTCATATCACCGATTGTGCTAGCCATATTCCAGATACAGGACCTGGTAGAGATCACACCGATTGGAACAGTGCAAATGTGTGACCCTTATTCAACACGGTGACCAACATGCATTGCCGCAAACTACAGGCCAGCACATTTACCTCTTCCAGGCGTTGGAGCACATACCAGGGGTGTTCATAAAATACCCGCACAAGTCCCAGCGTTTTGTCGTATGCTATCGCATTTCCAACAACTTTGGACATCTCTTAGCCTGGCCATTTATTTTCCATTAACCCAAGAGAACGTATCATGCTTACGTGATTCGGTTGCTATGATAACGTCATGTTTTGAATTGCGGCCCAAGTAACGTAATTTTGTATTCATAGTTTTGAAAGAAAGCGGAATGAGAAGTGCTGTTGGTTGCTGGCTGAAGTTTTGGGAACTAATGGCGACATTATTTAACGTTTCTTATGCGACGACACATTTGAAAGTGGTGACGTGATAAACATGTATGCAGAATTTGGTTACGATCGGTGAAGTAGAACTTGATTTATTACGTGGACAAGGATACAGAGTGCGAAAATTAAAAATGGCCGCTAAAGGGAGATAAGTCAATAGGCTTCTTCGTCTTGCCGTGATACACATGTACACCGACTTTGGTTACAATCTGCCAAGTACAAACGGGCGTATACAAATGGAATTAATCCTCTCAAACGTTACAAAAAATTACATTTACGATCATCAACAATGATGATCAGGTCCCATGGATGCTAGCGGCCGTCGTTATGGCAACGACAGTTGATTCGGTAACAAGTGGTTTGAACAAAAACGCAGTTTATAAATCTACACATACATGTATTATGAACGAGACGACAGTTATTACGCGGTTGAAGTCATACTGTTTTTAAACATGTATTATGTTCTAAAATATGATAAAGCACAAGTCTATACAATTCTAGAGACGGAAATTCCACATAAACACTGTCAACTACAGGTACAATCAATTTTCATTAACTACAATCAATTTTTTTTTATCTTATATTTAAGGGTAGGAATTGGCTCGAGTACCTTCCAAACCCAGGCATTTGAACCCAAAATTGGCAGGCCAATGACCGTTGGCCCGTTTGTTTCCGAATTTACTAATATCTGCCATACAGTCGAAATATGTGCATTAAATGAAAGAGGCAATGACGCGGTTAATTTAACCTAGCTAGTTCATTTTCCTAACGCACGAAGCCGGTATGTAAGACCGTGATAAAGGCTGAGTGTGAGTGCATGTGATATATGGAGATTCAGCCGTAACAGTGTTATCCTATATAATGATGACATTTGACGATTGGTCAGGGCATAACATATCAGGCTGGGAATTATCGATATTTGGTTATGCAAAGTATGATGTAATATGTTTTCGGGCCCAGCTACTGTCGTTTCGCGGCTTATCGTTATATACGATTTGATATTATTCGAGTTCAGGTGCGGCGTTTATCTGTTACTATTTGATTATATGACAATGTGTTTCACATATTCTGAAGACGAAAGAAAAAGAGAAGATAAGACACATCGGTATAGCAATTGCCCATATAGTGAGTGGCCCATACCATACCCGCCGGTCATGGTCCAAAATAATGAAAATTTGATTTCAGATGATGCATATTACAGTCAATAATGTTTAATAAGAGTAATGCGGGCGGCCAATTCCGGTCTATTCTGCATTACTCCGTGAGATGAATGGTGGGGAAACCGGAGTACCCGGGGAAAACCACCTCCTCCGGCAAGTAATGACAACTTCACATACGTCGGGGTAGAGGTGGAGAGCTGTGATCGAACAGCTACCGGGGACCAATGGCGGATCTTTACTGCCGGTCCAAATGACGGCATCAGCTACTGTCACTCCGTGCCCGGCGCCCGGCGCCCGGCCACACCGCAACGATGTCCATTTGGTTCTACAACATATCTTTTAAAACAAAACAAGAGAACATGTATGATTAAGGGTTAAACAGGAGGCGATTGGCTGCCATCATTAACCTCTGAAGAAGAAGAAAAACAAAAAAAAGTATAGGGTGCGGTCGCCAGTATTGGAAGACGATTGTTGGTCAGTGGGAGTTGGGGTAGACGTTGCAAGTTGTCCTAGTCCATGTCTATAGTGTCATCGGAATTGTGCATGGTACAGAGGGAGGGGTGGGCGGTGATATGTATATTTATTATTTACAGGTAATATATATATATATATATATATATATATATATATATATATATATCTATATATTGTCGAATATATTGGTTGTCATACTGGTTATACTATGTTATGCGTGGAGATTGGTTTGCGTTAATTTACTTAGTTTAGCTTCATGTATTAGCCCCTATGAGCCTGTATATATCGTCTAGTTAATATCCCAGTAACTAATCCTCGATAAGGCAATCCATACCAGATAGACTTTCCCGGGCCAGTTCCGTTCGAGTACATACCCATTGGATGGGGGAGAGATCACTTGTCGTATATTTATATATACAGCCTGATACTAATATGCAATAGACTTTTTCAGATTGGGTTTGTCTTAATTTATTTAGTTTAACTTCATGTGTTAGCCAACATGAGCCTGTACACATGAAGTTCATGTACAAATGTATTACGTGTTGCACTTTCACATGCGTCTGTATCATGCGAAACAATCAACAGTGGTACACAGTGCCAGCTTCTGGTCCAGGTGAAGCTCCCACGTATCGGGTTCTCGGCGTCCGCATACCAAGTACAATGCTTCACACGAAACATACATGTATACGTACATTTATATACCTCCCGCATACAGGCCCATTTAACTTAAGATTCTTAAAAAAAAACATGAAATTCACATGTAATGCTATTGGGAAAGGATGAGCACTAAATACATTGTTTCAATGTACATTTATTGATGATATAACATATATACAACCTATATGCTGCTATGTTTCGAGATTGGGTTCTGATTGGGTTGGGCTACCACAATCAATTTTCATTAACTGCCAGTATATGTTTTACAAAGTTTGTCTGCACATTGAAAACATGTTAGGATTAATAATTTGGTGGATTTCCACCAATGATATTTGTCCGTTCAAAGGCAATCCAGGCGGAACCAGATTTCATGCAGGAACCTTCAGTCTGGGTGGAACAAAAGGTGTGGTCATTCAGGCTTTGTAATAACAAGAATTAATCAAACGTATTACCGTCAAAGTGGTTTATGACAAGGGCTAACCGCGAAATGGCAAACGCGGAACAAAGGACGAAACATATTACCATGTAGAGATGCAAACTTAGAGATTATATGTGGCATCTTTATCACCAACGATTTCAGACCCATTATCGGGTATTACAAATATCCTTCTCATTTCAGATTGCACACTTCTGTTGTAGATATATTGTAGTACATCCGTATGTTAAATATTAATAACTGAAATCAAAATGATGTCTTGATTATTCTTCTAATTCTTTCCTTAAATTGTTAGCAAAATAAATATATTTTGACAAATTAATTACTGTATTTTTAATTGTTGATGTCATTAAATTATCATATTTATTTAGTGTTGGCCATCTGCAAAAATATGGTTTGAAATATTGTCTTATTATGTTTGAGTACATAGGACATACCAACAGAAAATGATATTCGCTTTCTACTGAGCTTAGGTTACAGCATTTACATTTTCTTTCGTCTCTAGGAATATTATGGTATCTACCTCTTTCTATTTCTAAAGTATAGGAAGATAATCGAAATCGTGATAATCCAATTATATATTTTATATTCATTATAATGTCTAAGGATGGTTCTAACGTAAGAGTAGTAATCTACCTCGCATACGATGAGAGTTTGATCAGTAATAATAAAATACAAATTTATACAGAAACATATTTCGACAATGTAAAGACGATATTTGAACTGCAAATTTCCTGCATGTTAAAATAAATACAAACATCAATATGATTGGACAAGTACGAATATTTCAACAGTCTACATGCATTTTCCAAAACATTTATGCAAATAATATACTGACCTATAATTATTTAAATTATTGTGTTTTGTAAACAAGCGCTAGAGTAACTATAATATTCATATACGCATACATATTCAAATTGTAAATGTACAGTATGAACATGAGCATCATATATGTGACATTTGTTTTAAATACACATGAGAGAAATGTGTAAATATACATCAAGTTCTGCATTATATAATTGTGACCCATCATCTAGTTAAATTCTCATCATAACACAGCGTGTTTCTTCTCTGATGATAGTTCTGTGAAGTAGCTAACTGATTAGAAGCTAAAATTGTAAACAGAACCATTATGTTTGGCTGCGACTGGAGAAATGGGGCTTATGTGTTTTTGACCACTGTAGATCCAGATCAGCCTGTGTATCCGCACAGTCTGATCAGGATCTGCACTGTTCGCAATTCCATAAATGAAACACCAGTCATGCTTCTAACACACAATATATAGTAAATACATGGTTAGTGCCGTCGAATATAAAATATATTCGGTTGAGCCTTAGAAAGCTTTATTGGGGCGAGCTTTAGCGAGCCCCTATAAAGCTGTCGGGGAAAAACCGAATATATATATTCGACGGCACTAATCAAGTATTTAATTTATACCGCATACTAAACTATATTGTTTGAACGTGCGTGACGTGATGTTTTGACGTCGTTCCCTCGCCATACGTCACAATTCTAGCAACGTCATTCAAAGCAATATGGCGACGTCCACGCTAGGTAGATTCGGTATTGTATCTGATTAAATCTCCGATTTATGTACGATGCTCTTTAATATTGGCTGGTTTTAGACTACACAGTTGTCATAATAAGCATTGCAATCAAAATGGACATATCCATGTCGTTGGTTACGTCGCATGCACTGTCAAAATGGACAACATTTCAGCTGAACCGACATCGATTTTGATTTTAAAATTCGCCGCCATCTTGAATTTGCTTTTGAGACACTCAGAGGCCACGATTAGGGGTGAAAGGTGAACAAATAAAGGCAAAAACGGCACTTCGTGTATATTATGCTACTTCGGGTATATTACTGTCTGCTTCACGTTCACTGCCCAACTTTTACACTTATTTAAACACCCTAAAACTCTTATTTTTTGGCATAAAATCATTTTTCAACAAAACTTAGCAATGAGCCATCTTTTTATTTTTTTAATTTCGGTCCTATAATGAATTAATAGCCATAAATCAAGAATTGAATGCAGGGTTGCAATGTTAAAATGTCACGTGCGATCAGATTTTCAACATGTTTCTAGCATCGAACTGCTTGCTGGATTTCATCATTAAAAACAAGACACTAACCTTGTATTTATGAGAGCAAATCTTGCCAGGTTGAAAAATAAAGGAATCGAGCCTCCATTGCTCGGTATTCGTACAATAATTACAGAAGAAAATGCCGAGAATTTGGTCAAAATACAACATGATGTCATCATCATCTGCTACAGCTTTCGTATATATTGACAACGCCAAGCTGAGGTTGGCACGCTGTTCCTACCACGCAAAATTAATTGCACATATCCTTGCACATCGACACCGGTGTAAATCTACATTCTCTAATGGTATGACTTGGGAACACCATACATACGTCATTTCCGGCGGAAGTATATAGTCACTTCCTGTGAGCCAGTTTCTTTGCCGGACGAATTTCGGCGGACAACTTGGTTTACTAAATGCTGATTGGTTGGTGAAGGCCACGAGTTTAATCGAATCAAGTTCGTTAGCATTCACATTTTACAATACATTAGGACGTATTAGCAATAGTAATCAGATCGACTTGGAACCTTATGGATGAATGATATTCGCTAAATATATGAAGATTAAATGATTAATTGATATATTTTAATGCAAATTGTTTAAATTATATGCCAGAAAATGATGTTAATAAACAAATTTATTAAGAATTTGTGTTCAGTTCGCAAAAATAGTTGTTGTTGTTGTTGACCGGAAGTGATTATTGCATAGCAGTTTCTTGTTTGATTGTCAACAACTAAAAATCGGTGAAATAATTTATTTATAATGCAAAAGCCCATCCATGACTGTTTATTCGAAATAACTTTGTTATTAGACGGATTTTCTTGAAATAAAAAGTAGGCTCATTTCTAAAAAATAGTTTTACATTGTGTTATATAAAAAAATAAGCAGTTTGGAGTGTTTGTATAGCAATAAATATTGGGCAGCATTTCGTGGAACAGACAATAGGTTACTTCAGATATAAACAGTATTTATTCAACCCCCTTTATTATTCTACATGGAACAATGGTTGCGGTATAAATATCTGTATCAGGCTACAGGAGTGTGCTATTTGGTCAGGAGTTACACTGGTCACACATGCCATATGCCCCATTTCACCAGTCATAACTACATGTACATTGCGTGTATAATAATGCATATTTTTAGCATTATTTACAATCCTCCAACTGAAGACTGTTTTTTTTGTTCGCATATACGCACATTGGCGCAGCGTACATATACAGTATACGGCACATTGTCACACTAACAAAATTGTATCGTGAAATAATGCACGAGTGATTGTGTCCTTACGCGAAACAAACGAGTGAGCGTAGCGAACCAATTTTTTTAGCGGTAGGACCCAATCAGGAGGGCATTATTTCAAGATACTCAGCTCACCTGGTTAAATAAACCTTTCTTACATTATGCACACGATAATTTATAGAAAACAAATCGAAACAAGCGTAAAATATGGCCAAGATGTTTGCTAATTAATTTCTGGAGGCGGACGGCAACTGTCACGCGATTCAGGAGGTGTGTCTGAGAATAGCATTTGATTGGCCGAAGGAAACACGCCATTGTGTCGTTACTGACGTCATTTCTCCATTCATTGTAAGCATGAGAGTGGTGTAAACTTCAGCTGCCGAGGGTGTAATGTAAGAAATACTGAGTAATACATACACTTACTATATGTGCACTAAATGGTACTATTTAACCGCCATCAATCTTGCTAAAATCATGTGCCTAATCATGCTACTGTAACAACACATTCTAAATGGTCGGGATGCTTGCAGTAAAGAAGGCATATTATTAATAGTAATACAATGCATATGAGCAAATGCGTATGCCAACGTTTTATGTTTCTCTTCTCAAACGTAAACAATGGAATTGTCCTTGACCGTATGCCACTGACATTGACTTGCAATCATTTTGAAAGTAAATACAAATTGGCAGCCATCTTTGCGACCTCTGAAAGACACTAATATTCTTGAACTTTGCCAATTATTTCCATAGATATGCCTATGTCTGTAGTTTTACCCAGACTTTGGCGGTCATCTTCCAGTTTGCCTTCCAGGTGTTGAAAGAAAAAGTAATTTGCTTTATGTTTTTATTGACACCATAATGAACTGAAATAAACCGTTAACTAGACCGCTACATATACATAATATATCTGTATAGGTGCCATGAATAGTGTTGTGTTTATGCAATACATATACTTTACGACTTGTGATAATTTAATTATTCAACTCGATGATGTGATGTGATTTGCTGTTAGAGCTCCTACCATGACTGCCGTTTCTAATTTTTCTTCTGTCGTCTTCTTCAAATGTGTATGGACCTTTTAGCTTATAATAAGCCTCATACATGTGTGTAATGTACTATTCATTACACATTAATAATTCCTCCCGTTAAATGTTTAGTTAGTTAAGTTAACGCAAGACTGTGTATTTCATATTATCCCGTGAACACAGTGCGTAAAATGTGCCCTAAAATACGGTGCCATGAAACATTTTTGATAGCATGTCAATACGACTTAATCACTGTATATTAATATGTGCAGTGGCTGGGGTTATCTTATTTGAATTTTAAAGCCATTTGTATGTGTTGACGGGATAAATAGAATAGTAGAAATAATAGGTTAGGGCCGTGAATGGGAAACAATATCTGGCGCGGCACGGAAACTGGCGCGGCACGGCAGAGCCTCGCTCATCCCGTTTCTTATGCCTTGTCAGCTATTTTTTCCAATTCACGGCACTAACCTATTATTTTCGTAGTGACATCTTTAATGTTCTTGCGTACCGAAGGATGCCGGAACTAGATATAATGATTTTCGGGAGTATTATCTCTATCATAATCAGACCTCAGTACTGTCTAAAGCCTCTAATCGAGAATGATCTGGTTTCAGCACCCTGTGATATCTACTGTCTGTTTTATGAAACCTGCCCAAATTGTCCGGCTATATAAACAATGCAAAAAACAATATTTATTTTTCAATAACATTAAAGTATAGCAACAGTTTAGAATGAGCCTTCTGTTTATTTCGTGAAATTTGGTCAAATATTGATTTTATTACGAAAAATGAGTTCTCATGGGGAAAAAAGATGTGCAGAAAGTGGAGGAGGAGTCGAAAAAGAAAACAGTTGGAAAGTGATTCCGAAATCTAGCTAGATAGTTTGGAAATGATCGAACTAAGAAAACAAAAGTTACATTATAAAAATCGGTCCACTATTTCTGAAATTAGAAAAATGTCCCCATGTTAAATCCCCATAGACATCTTCACCTGTCTACGTGGATTTAACATGGGGACATTGTTTTTTTCGCAATAAAATCAATATTGGACCAAATTTCACGAAATAAAAAGTAGGCTCATTCTTAAATTTTGCTATAACTTAATATTAGCAAAAATTATATTGTTTTTGTAATATTTATATAGCCGTAACATTTGGGCAGGTTTCGATAAACAGACAGTAGATTAACTGATGCTTCATAGTATCTCGTTCCCATGACATAGCATCTCGTTTCCACGACATAGTTTCTCGTTCCTACGACATAGCTTCTCGTTTCCACGAGAGAGCATCTCGTTCCCACGACATAGTATCTCGTTCCCACGACATGGCATCTCGTTCCCACGAGACAGGATCTCGTTACCACGAGTTAGCCAATGAAAAAGTAGCATCATTGTCTTTCAAGATTTTGAAGTAATATCTGCTATTTTATTGCCTGATTATGTCGGTTGTATGTGACAGTGGAGAAATGGGGCGTATGTGTCTTGTGACCATTTCACAGTCAATGGTGTTTAATCTATAGTAATGCGGGCGGAAAATTTCGGCATAAAATGCATTACTCCGAGTGATTGAAGTAGAGAGGTTCTATAACGCCAGCCATTTTGTAGAGAGATTATACATCGTCCGCCATTTATTATATACGATCGGTCTATACAGCGTTCAGACCTATACTATTCACGTTATTGTTATTTAGTAGATAGCTTCTACACTAACCGTTATTTAGTATGGAGATTCTACACCGTCGGACATTTTGTAGAGAGGTTATATGCTGGTCAACATTCAGTAGAAAGGTTCTACGAGGTTCTAAAAATGGGTGAAAATAAAAGAGCCCCGTATATTGGTGTACTATTTACCATAAGGCCCCATTTCGCAGAAACTGGTAAGAGGAATGGAAGTGGGGGAAGTCCTATTACATGTACGTCACCGATCAAGAACGATAACTATCACCTACCCTCTTGACCCGAGTTACCCATACATTTACATTGTATTTCACTGCCTCCCCTCCTATGTACCATCGGTGATTTGTTTGCTTTCTCTATACTACAGTCGAACCTCCCCGAACGGCCACCTCTCTACAACAACACCCTCTCTATAACAGCAGCTATTTTATATCCCAAATGGATGATTTCTCTGTAACTAACCCTTAGACAGCTGAACACAAAAAGTGTCGTCTGCTGTTGCTTCTGCCTTCTTTCTCAATAAAAACAGGCTTTGACAGCATTTTAGAATCATTTCCATTGGAAATGTTTCTAAAATGTTGCCAAAGCATGTTTTGATGTGAATTATCGAAGAAAATAAATAAAATACGGACTACAAAATTTAATTCAGAATTAGCCTCCCTACAACGGCCACCTCTCTACAACAGCCAGTTTTGCGTCTTCCCATGGGTGGCTGTTGTAGAGAGGTTGCACTGTACTAACGGACCCATCTAAAACACAATGGGGTCGCCGGGGTGTCCTGTTTAGAGTGGTTACACTGTAATTAAGCACGCTATGAACACTTTTTGTCACTTTCAATCATGAATACACAGGTCAATGACACAAATGACAGCGAAACCCATCTAAATTAAACACAATGGGGTCGCCAGGGAGTCTGGGGCCCGTTTCACTAAACTTCGTACGACTAAGTCGTATGAAGTTTAGTGAAACGCCCCTCGCCCCCCCCCCCCCCCCCGATTTAGAGAGGTACTACTGTACCGGATAAACAGATAATCATGCACAAACAGACCAATTATTCTAGGGAAAACACGATGCAACCTTTTAATTCACTGTATCTCAGATGATGTAGACATCCAAGTTGTGAGTTTTCGTCTCTGGCAAAGTGAACGACATGTATCCATCAATTGCAGTATTTTATTTGATCAGATTCACCCCAAAAACATGCGTTATATTCTAATATATATAAACAAAAACTGTGATAAACAGGGAGATTATTTGTTTGGCATACTTTCGTATATTCCATAAGCATGTATCAATAAGCTCCTGTTTCTGTTTCGGAAATAACAACATTAATCATGTTCATATAAACTATTCGTCATAATAAATGCAAAACCCTTGTTGGAAGGGGGTTCTGGTGGAGTATATCCCGTCAAAAACAATATCTTCCTATATGATATTGCTTCCTCGGGGAGATAATCCACAAGATTCGCCTAAACCGAGGGCATAGTGCAGGGGCAATTGGTAAGAATCCGGCACCATGTGTTAATTTTTGTTTCTCGGTGGATTCGTAGTCTTCGGGTTCTCAGCTTTCCGAAAAATCCGGGTGCCATTGTTTAAATCCACTTTCAAGGTCATTTAAAGGTCATTCAAAGGTCACCGTGACCCTATCTCGCATTGGTGTCATATAATGCTCTACCATCCAGAAATAATCACATATAAAGCCTATAATATGATCTTAATGTATGCCATTATAGATATAGACATGTTTTAACAATAATACTTGGCGAGTATTCGTGCGTAAAGGTCAAGTTCAAGGTCATATCCGGTATTATAAAGTAAAACATTGCCTATCATATGCCATAATGAACACATTTTAATGATATTGGTGTCTATCGTGTAGTTATCTATGACCCCGGGTCGATTCGTGAACTTCTTGAGCCATTGAAGTTGAAGGCTATACGCTAGGGCTCAAGGTCATTGTGAATCGCCAAAATCCTCAGAAACCCTTGAAAATGTCAATTCACCGTCTCACTAATTCTCCTATTTGAATGATCTCGGTGTCGATTGTGTCATTTTATTATGCACCCCGAAATAAATTTCGGGGGCATATAGTCCGTCAGTCCGTCCGTCCGTCCGTCCGTCGTCCGGTCCGTCCGTCCGTCCGTCCGTCCGGAGTTATGAGGCAAAAGATAAAAGATTGGTCCGCCCATGACATATGAGGTAAATTTGAATTGGGATCTAAGCTCATAAAACTGCTCTGATAATTTGTCTGAACGCTCCTTATGAGCCTAGAATTTGAATGAAAATGTGCCCCATTAATGATGGACAATTATGGACAATTATGGACACCAATCTTATGGACTGATTTGTAGGTGTTTTCTCCCTTGGATTGCATTATAATTTAGACCAGTGTTTTACGATGGGAGCCGATTAGTTCCGAATGAGATTTACCGAGCATGCGCAGTTCGCAACTCATAATTCCGCCATTACCGAACGTATATTTTATTGAAGACTGAAGACTGAACACTTATTTTAGGTAAGAATTACATCGCAAATTGAACTGACATTAATATCCCGTACTACAGCAATCATTATATTTGAACGTTGACATGTTGTTCTGTTAATAGTCTTAGCCATCCTGAAAACTGTTTAAACTGAATTAATTGTGACCGGCGTGTTACGAATTTAACAGTTTACTGTCAAAACAGCCCCAGTCGAAAACGGCACCAAGATTCTCCCGTGTCAAGGGGCCGGCAGGGTTCTCCACAGGATACTTAAACACGGCGCACCCGCCCCGTTTGTGCTTCAAGCCCCATTTCGGCGGTGCTGGTGTCATTTGACGGACCTCGGCAAAAAGCCACTTTTCAAGTGTCTCCCATTCCTAAATAAAACATTATTTCTTATCTTTCTTTAGTAGTACAATGTAGAATAGTGTCTAGAAAAGGTACACAATGTTTATTTGCAATGCAGAGAAAGCATTTGGAAGGAAATGATCATTATTATTTCTAGTTGTTGCACCGTAACTCTCAATTACTACCATGCTGTCAGTTATATCAATCATATAACGTTACGTTTCGCAACTAGATTATTTCCTTCCAAGTACGAGGTCCATCAAAAGACACCATTGCCATTTCCGCCCCGTTTGAGATTGAAAAGTAAAAATAAAATTGTCAACAGAACATCACAACTTTTAAGAAGCTTTTGGAAAATCTGCGAACATGCAGCAGGGATTAATTAAGCTAGTTGCGAAAACGTAACTGCCGCATACTAACGTAAGCAGAGTTACGATTCCTTCCATAGGCTATGTCAGCAGAGTAGCGAATCAGATCTGATTCGCACTTTAGCAGTCCATTTTGACATATTTGCTATACTTTCTAACTGCAATGAGTATTATGATACTAACCTATTCCATTAATTATGTCATACATTTGCATATCTATATGAAACAAAAAGCAAGATAATGCTAGAATAATTAGTGGCAGCCATAATCAAAATGGAAACTTTATTATGGAGGCTCCATTTTCCAAACAGATAAAAACCAATTTTGTAAACGTTCTACATTGATAACATTTATTTCAGAATTATTAGTTTGCATTACTTTTATAACACTGATAATTTTTTCACATGAAAAATATATAAAATGTCTCAAAATAGACTGCTAAAGTGCAAATCAGATCTGATTCGCTACTCTGCTGACATAGCCTATGGAAGGAATCGTACCTCTGCTTACGTTAGTATGCGGCAGTTACGTTTTCGCAACTAGGATCAAGCTAGAGGGCGAAGTGGGCGAAATTATCTCCTAAATTAAATTGCCTGACTTCTCCCTGTTTTGAGCTGAGGGAGAAGTTTTTTCACTCTACAAATATATAAATTAATTTTTCTGCAATTTCTTGAACAAGTAGTATATTTTCCAAAATGTTCAGAGACCACTTCTCCATATTTTGGAGTGCTAGCTTGAACCCTGATTATTATTGCAGTGATGCACTTTCGATATTTAATCTCAAATATTGACAAATTTCCTTGCGTTCCTTATAGGCCATGATATAGCTGTTGATAACAATAGCTCTAATATAGGTAGAGCTATTTAAGTAAGCATGGTAAACATACTTTTTTAGTTTCGGGCAAGGTCAAATGTTTGTTCAGATGATCCAATAGAATAACACATCAACATTTTGTAAAATTATCTTACATCCAATGTACCTCCCCCTTCAAACGATACAAGCACGCATCGCTAAATACATGCGTATTCGTGTATATTGGCAAATTTATTGCTGTTGTCAGCAGTGTCCAAGAAAGATGTTAAATACAGAAGTAATGAAGTGAATGTGTACAAGTTTACTTGTGTCAAATTGAGCGTGATATATGAATATCAATATAGCAAAGTTTTGAAGTGATTGTTCATCGGATTATATGAATTTATCTTGCCCAAAATGCGAAACTAAAAACGTGTCGTAGCGTTATTGACACTGTCATATAACGGTAAAATTCACAGCTAGCCATGATCAGACTGCGCCAATGCGCAGGCTGATCTGGGTCTACACGGATTCAGGGTTCGACACTAACGCCTGTCCGTCAGTCCGATTTACTTTTTTTTAATGATGGACAATTATGGACAATTATGGACACCAATCTTATGGACTGATTTGTAGGTGTTTTCTCCCTTGGATTGCATTATAATTTAGACCAGTGTTTTACGATGGGAGCCGATTAGTTCCGAATGAGATTTACCGAGCATGCGCAGTTCGCAACTCATAATTCCGCCATTACCGAACGTATATTTTATTGAAGACTGAAGACTGAACACTTATTTTAGGTAAGAATTACATCGCAAATTGAACTGACATTAATATCCCGTACTACAGCAATCATTATATTTGAACGTTGACATGTTGTTCTGTTAATAGTCTTAGCCATCCTGAAAACTGTTCAAACTGAATTAATTGTGACCGGCGTGTTACGAATTTAACAGTTTACTGTCAAAACGGCCCCAGTCGAAAACGGCACCAAGATTCTCCCCGTGTCAAGGCCGGCAGGGTTCTCCACAGGATACTTAAACACGGCGCACCCGCCCCGTTTGTGGCTTCAAGCCCCATTTCGGCGGTGCTGGTGTCATTTGACGGACCTCGGCAAAAAGCCACTTTTCAAGTGTCTCCCATTCCTAAATAAAACATTATTTCTTATCTTTCTTTAGTAGTACAATGTAGAATAGTGTCTAGAAAAGGTACACAATGTTTATTTGCAAGCAGAGAAAGCATTTGGAAGGAAATGATCATTATTATTTCTAGTTGTTGCACCGTAACTCTCAATTACTACCATGCTGTCAGTTATATCAATCATATAACGTTACGTTTCGCAACTAGATTATTTCCTTCCAAGTACGAGGTCCATCAAAAGACACCATTGCCATTTCCGCCCCGTTTGAGATTGAAAAGTAAAAATAAAATTGTCAACAGAACATCACAACTTTTAAGAAGCTTTTGGAAAATCTGCGAACATGCAGCAGGGATTAATTAAGCTAGTTGCGAAAACGTAACTGCCGCATACTAACGTAAGCAGAGTTACGATTCCTTCCATAGGCTATGTCAGCAGAGTAGCGAATCAGATCTGATTCGCACTTTAGCAGTCAATTTTGACATATTTTGCTATACTTTCTAACTGCAATGAGTATTATGATACTAACCTATTCCATTAATTATGTCATACATTTGCATATCTATATGAAACAAAAAGCAAGATAATGCTAGAATAATTAGTGGCAGCCATAATCAAAATGGAAACTTTATTATGGAGGCTCCATTTTCCAAACAGATAAAAACCAATTTTGTAAACGTTCTACATTGATAACATTTATTTCAGAATTATTAGTTTGCATTACTTTTATAACACTGATAATTTTTTCACATGAAAAATATATAAAATGTCTCAAAATAGACTGCTAAAGTGCAAATCAGATCTGATTCGCTACTCTGCTGACATAGCCTATGGAAGGAATCGTACCTCTGCTTACGTTAGTATGCGGCAGTTACGTTTTCGCAACTAGGATCAAGCTAGAGGGCGAAGTGGGCGAAATTATCTCCTAAAATTGCCTGACTTCTCCCTGTTTTGAGCTGAGGGAGAAGTTTTTCACTATATCAAATATAATTTTTCTGCAATTTCTTGAACAAGTAGTATATTTTCCAAAATGTTCAGAGACCACTTCTCCATATTTTGGAGTGCTAGCTTGAACCCTGATTATTATTGCAGTGATGCACTTTCGATATTTAATCTCAAATATTGACAAATTTCCTTGCGTTCCTTATAGGCCATGATATAGCTGTTGATAACAATAGCTCTAATATAGGTAGAGCTATTAAAGTAAGCATGGTAAACATACTTTTTTTAGTTTCGGGCAAGGTCAAATGTTTGTTCAGATGATCCAATAGAATAACACATCAACATTTTGTAAAATTATCTTACATCCAATGTACCTCCCCCTTCAAACGATACAAGCACGCATCGCTAAATACATGCGTATTCGTGTATATTGGCAAATTTATTGCTGTTGTCAGCAGTGTCCAAGAAAGATGTTAAAATACAGAAGTAATGAAGTGAATGTGTACAAGTTTTACTTGTGTCAAAATTGAGCGTGATATATGAATATCAATATAGCAAAGTTTTGAAGTGATTGTTCATCGGATTATGTATGAATTTATCTTGCCCAAAATGCGAAACTAAAAACGTGTCGTAGCGTTATTGACACTGTCATATAACGGTAAAATTCACAGCTAGCCATGATCAGACTGCGCCAATGCGCAGGCTGATCTGGGTCTACACGGATTCAGGGTTCGACACTAACGCCTGTCCGTCAGTCCGATTTACTTTTTTTTCTGTACATATCGATACGAGATCCACAGTCTGTCAGAAATGAAGCGAAGATCTAAAGCTGAAGCAGGTAAGCTTTCACTGTATCACTGTTGGCAATTTCCCGGAAATATTTCTGAAGAAAAAAACTATATTTTTTTCGAAAATTTGCATCAATTGATTTTTGCCAACATTCATGTTTGTCTAATTACCGGACGCTATTATTTGTTTTGTTCTCTGTGTTTATTTTTTATGTGAAATGATCATACTTTATAATATGTCGATAAAATAGTTATTCATGTGACACATTTAATTAATATAAATTTGCATATCAAACAAGCCTGATAGTGACGCGCGTCACTATCAATATATGAACGAGAACTAAGTGATTGTCTTGGACTCCTTGTATTAGTTGTACTGATGTTAAGGCTCTTCAAACATGCATATATATCGGACCAAAGGTGTGTTCCTACCCTACACCTGCAGCAAGACTTACAACAATGAAGCACAAATTCCAGCTGTAAAAGTAGTTATGAGGCAAAAGATTGGTCCGAAGATTTATGAGCTAAAAAAATATTAGGAGCTAAGCTTGTGAGCTTCAAAAGTCATTCGGAACACCTTTAGATTTACACCATATGGCTTGGATTAGGGGGGGGTATGGACCTGTCCAAACTTTTTGTCCAATGTTTAGGAGGCAAACTGTTATGCCCCATTCAAAAAGTAATAAGATTATAGCTAATCGTATTACTTTTGGGGTGAGCTAAGTGACTCTGGTGTAGCATGGACCTGGCACCAGGTCAGGATATTCTAATTGCAGGGCTGAATATATAGTTTATGTAAATATTGAGCTCTGATTTTGGGAATTTCCCTCATTATGGACTGGTTGAATACGGGACAGTCAAACCCGTTGGCCCGGCCTTAAATGACATTAACTGTTGATAGGCCGTTAAACACCAATAAACAAACAAATCCGACAGTGCCCCTTTAACAATTCACTGATTAAAACAATAATCATTAATAGTTGTTACACAACATAAATGTAAACTTTCAATCATCAGCATTTCTATTTCAGCAATTTTCGGATTTCCTTACTAGGTAAGCATGATTCCTATAGCGTTTTTGACGTTCGACACAAATTTGTCATTCAGGCAGGCTGCCCATTATTGTTGCGATGAGGAAATGGAGTTTCTCACGAAGTTTGATTCACTTTTCTTTTATGACCTCAGTGAGGCTTATGACTGTATTCAGTTTTGCTTGGATCATAATTTTGATATTGATATAGAAATCTACATGATAGAAGAAATACATGATGCTTATGTGAACTATACCAAATATGAAACCAAGACCTACCTTACTAGAAGTGTCGAATAGTGTATTTGATTTCAAGCTTGATCAATCAAATATGCCAATACATGCAAAACCCTACAGCATTAGCATATACAAAAATCATAGACCCAGATTAGCCTGTACAGTCTGATTAGGATCTACATTTGTTGCCAGATTATTTGCAAATACACTGTAGTATCAAGCATACATTCGCTCACGAATGGACAGGAAACGCATTTGAAGTAAAATGTACATGTACATGCGTCACAAACAAGATGAATGAATCGTCCGCAAAAATCAATGCGAGTTGCATGGCTGAAAAAGCAACCAGTCACGGAACATCATCAATTTTGTTCCCGTCAATGCAGGTTTGGAAGGGCCCGAGCATGGCGATAAAACAATGCATGCAGTTAACATTTGTTCTTAAAATACTGTACAAATTGGGGAAACATTTGTCCCTCAAACATAGCTAATTTATAACAGATTGTTTATTGAATACCGGTAATGCTACATAACTTCTTTGGGATACCAAATTATTAACATAAACAAGTGTCTAAAATACATATCGCGATCCCATATCGCCAAGAAAAAATATATTGTATTTTTGTTGTACCTGTATACGGTATCTAAAAAAAATCGTAATTTTTATGACAAATTTCCTGAAATTGCAACATAGAATTTTAAAAATTCCTAATTATAGCCTTTATGAAAGCACTGGACCATCAGCTGTTACATTCATTCTTTGTACAGTATTTTCACATGTATATGTTAAGTGATTGCACAAAATTAATTGACAATTATATTTGACTGGAGTATCACAAAGTATCGTGATACAGTATCTTAGCGGACATCAGATATCATGATGTATCGCGATTCATATTTTCTGGCGATATCCTGCCCTAGCCAGTATGTAGAAAGGCAATGCCCAATATATTTGTACTTGTACGTTAAAACAAAAAGAAACGCACTTCATGATCATAGTGTTACAATGAGCATTTGTATATACATGTACATTAATTATTAGCTAATAAAATTCATCAATACCATCTTACCTTGTTCGTGATTATAATTACAGGCCTATACAAAATTGTTGTGTTTAGGAGTCTGGACCCTACGTTGGCATTCACCTCCAAACCTAACCCCCCCCTCCCCCCCCCCCAAACTTTGCGAAAGATGTATTTAATCCATTTATTTTATGCAGAATACAAAATTGTTTTTTAACCCACTCCCATAAACATAAAATTTGTTTAAAAGGCCTGGTTTGGCGCTCAGGTACATATTTTGGTTTCTTGTATGCTAGAGTTGAATCCGGTTATATATCCCTTATAAAGTACTCCAAGGTACTACTTTCAGGAAAGGGGCTAAGTGACGCTGGTGTGGTATGGACCTACAGTAGAGCTTTTCTGCAGGTCAGCTATACGTACTATACCAATAATATACGTATACTATACCAATACGATATATTTTCTATACGATATGCATATAATATAAACGTACGGTATGTTTGTACCGTACATACCAACCAATATCGTATATATACCATTCAAATCGTACGTTTATACGATTTGTATACATGTGTATAATTCTGGTACATTTGTGTCGTACAAACATACCAGATTACGGTATATTCATACCATATCCGTACGAATTATATCGTATATACGAACGGATATCGTATGTTTGTATAATATTCGTATAGTAGTTTGTGCTATACGATGATACGGTAACAAACATACCAATATTATATGATCATTACGATATGCTTCATTAAAAATATACCAATACTATACGATTACGATATGTATACGATATTAGTATATACAAATAGGTAAGTAGCAGAAAAGCGCTACTGTAGCACCAGGTCAGGTTATTCTAATTTCAGGGCTGAATATGTATTGTTCTCGATGTAAATATTCAGTTCTGATTTTGGGATCCCCCTCCCCAATGCATACATGTTAAATGCGTGATTCGACCTTGTTGACCCGGCCTTAAATGACCTCAGATGTTGATAGGTCGTTAAACACCATTAAACAAACAAACTCTCGATTCAGATGAGTGGGATTTGAACCCATTGACCCGCCTGTAATAGACATTGTTGTTAAGCAGACGTTAATCCCTAATAAATACAACTAGTTACCAATTGTAATAAATTTAAAACAAAAACTAGTTATGTTCCTTTATGTATATATCCAGACAAAAAAAAAAAGAAAAAAAAAAGAAAACGCTGTTAATGGTACATTTTAATAATTGTGTGATGCACCATGAGAAAAATGTCCCAAATGGGGCTGCATCCATATCGGCCTCATCATGGCCTACAGTGATTACAATTTATCAGTAAAACCCTTATATATGCTTCCTACGGTCCATTTATATCAATATCATGCAACGATAGTATGCCAGATGATCAGGAGCTACTTGTCAAAAAGCAATTGGGCCATTGTTCTTGTGGTGCGCCGCATATACACGTCATACTGAAGGGATATTGCTATTTAATATCAAGTTCTGCAAACAATATTATGGACTTTGTGAAAAAAATATTACCAATCGATAAATAAACCATTAGTTGCATAGTATTTGGCACACACACACACAGACGGGCAGGCCCCTTGACTTACTATCATGTTTACCAGAAAAAAAATAATCACGAGCAATATAGATCCTGATGAGACAGCTCGTCCGTTTAATCTGAATATACACTGTGCACATTGATATTATCCTGTGTTGAAAGGGCTAAGGAGCTTAAATTAACTGCTAATTGCTGTACGCGAAAAGCTTGCAAGTCTTGTCTGTTATTGAAAAGATTAAGGAGCTTAACTGCTAATTGTTGGACCCAAAAAGCTCACAAGTCAGAAATGTTGGCATTTTTATTGAAAACCCACAAGTTTTGGACTTATTTAAGCTCTTAATAATTTTACCTCCCAAGTCTTATATGTTGTCCGATGTCTCCTGATACGGATGTGTTCGTATTAGCTGTTTCGCGATCACAGATGTTGGGGAAAGATCCCAGAATTGTAACAGGTGTGGGAGCAAAGCGAAATACCATTCCTCTGCTGAATGTGTACCGTGCCATCGGTCCAGCTGTAGCTGCTGCTCTGCCCAGGTTTCACGCATTCACCGGGTGCGACACGTGTGGGCGGTTTCAAGGCAAAGGCAAAGTCACATGCTGGAACACCTTACATAAACAGCCAGCTCGCATTACAAACGCATTTGCAGAGCTTGGCAATTCGGACAAAGTAGCTGACGACACTGTAAACGCGCTAGAAGAATTCGTCTGTGCCATGTATAAGTAGAAAGGTTCTCATGCCACAGAGTTATCTGATTTCCGATGGGAATTATTTAAAATGTCACAGGCGGAATCTGATAGGCTTCCACCCAAAAGAGGCGAGCTGCTCCAGCACACCCTCCGTGCTGCATATCAGTCACTGGTATGGGCTCACTCTGATGATGCTAAACCAAATTACCCCACACCAACTGAATTCGGATGGATGGTGCAAAATGACACGTATGTACCCGTTGTTATTACAATGGAGCCAGTTCCAAAAGCATTACTAGAACTTGTACGCTGTAGTTGTCAAATAAGTCAATGTTCGAGAGCAAGGTGTACATGCCGTAAAGCTAGTATTGTGTGTACAGCACTTTGCAAATGTAGTCTAAACCAAAACACATGTGAGAACCACACAGACTGTCATCCAACAGTACCTGATATCGAGCAAACAGCGATGACGATTAGTATTACTGAACGATACTTATGTCTTCATACTGGTGACATATAACCCGGATATTGAAAAATAGTAATTGATACCCAAAGGAGAGTCGAAGAGCCCGGAACTAACGATGAATGTAATTAATATGCCAAGCATAGCTAACGTATAGCGGTAATCGAAGTTTTCAACACGCACACAAGTGCACTCTACGACTAGCGGCATACGCTCCCAAAAAGTAGGATAAAATACGGCGAGAACACAAATGATAAATGAAACAAATGCCACACAGACGAAAGAATGTCAGAGATGCGCTAGTATATGTTTCAGTTCATAGTCGATCAGTACAATTCCCTAGTTTATTATAAGTTTTAAATATAATAGGAACGACACATACAAATATACATGTCGCTTAGGAAAATATTCCGATGACAAATCTAAAAAACATACATTGTCTATCATACCCACTGAACTGGAGACAATTGTCAATAAAGGTTCAAGCTCAATTTTATTCCTTTTTTGATGATCAATGGTATTGACATTCTCACAGTGCAATCCTAGTATTCACGAAGGCGCACTGTGTTATTATATGCAATTCACGTTTTGTACCGAAAATTAAAATGAAAACTAATTTTGACACTTTTTCGACTTCATGTATGAAATTCAATGACCTTGAAATGACCTTTAGAGTATAATGTTCATCCACATTCGCTCTGAAAAGTTCATTCATTTAATCTGGACCATGAAAACCCATTAGATACAACGCCAGACTCATTAAAACCTGACCATTTGTGCATTAGATATAGCATTTTCAATGTATTATGCGTATTATTGGAGGTCAAACATGACATTGACCTTGGCCCTCGTACCATAAATGTAACCCCCATCACTCTGAGACATTCATTAATCGATACGGAACAATGGAAACAAATAAGATAATTACCAAATTCGTTCAAATCGGATCGTTTGTGCTGAAGATAAGGCATTTTCAAGGTTTTGAGCGTATTTTGGGGATCAAAATGACATTGACCTTGACCCTTAGAGTATAAAATGAAACCTAAATCGCTCTGAAAAGTTCATTAATTTATCCAGGACTATGCAACACCTTAGTATAGCCACCATAATCAATACAACTGTTCATTATGGCGTGATAGAGGCAATTATTTACTATTTTTGGGAACATGACATTGAATATGACCTTGAACCTTAAACAGGCGACCCGTAATATTGTTAAAACGAATCTATTTTTATAGCGATATATAAGAGGAACATATTTCGTACTTTAAATGTGACAAATTATGTGTGACAGAACCTTTTTATGATATCAGGGCGAGATGGGGTTACGGTGACCTTTGTATGCCCTTTAAATGACCTTGAAAGTGTATGAAAAAAATGGCACCCGCAATTTTTGGAAACCTTAGAGCATTGGGGTTACGAAACTACCGGGTGCCAACAATTAACATGAGGTGCCGGAATGTTACATATACAATCACATTTGCCCCTGAACTAGCAGTACAGTGGAACCTCTATAAACCGGACACCCTGTGAGGTTCCCAGTGTGTCCGGTTTAAAGATGCTCCATTGTAATCCGGGTATCTGAACGTGCCAATACATGCTGGAGTAAATTACAAACATGAATAGTCATTAGTAGTCTAAAATTACAATGAAACCTGTCAAAATAAAACACATTTATTTGTCTAGGTGTCCGGTTTAGAGAGGTTCTACTGTATTTATATATCATTGTACCTCATTGCAATTTCTAGGTGTTGCATTGGTAAATTTCAGATGACGTCATACAAATAGTCACATCACAGCGGGCAATGTTAGAGGGCAGTAATTATTACATAACCACCCCGTCCCGAAAATATCCAAAGCGTAATTACAGAAACAGTCTGGTTGGACTGCCTCGGCGTTTATTCAAAACAAGAGGGCCATAATGGCCCTATATCGCTCACATGTGCAATGTCATAAAACTCAAGCAAATACTTGTATGTAAAGTTGTCACTAAATAAACATCAGAATAATTCCATAACCTGCACATAGTGTCAATGTGACAAACTTGAGAAGTCGCCAGGGTAGGAGTTGTCTCGCGATATGTACAGATATATCTTACACAACTTCGCGAGGTTTGGAGACCACAACAGGATGCTTCCAGCCTACTTTTTATCACATTAAACAGGCTCCAGTTTTGTTTCAGCTATTCCAGTTGCTAAAAATAACAACCCCATATGCATAGGAAGGTTCTGAAAAATTCAGACTGGACGTGACTATGAAAATTATCATAATATTTCACCACATTTTAGTAGCCGACGACTGATGTTATAGAGTGCTTCTCTCTACAATCTCCTTAGCCTTCAAGCGTTATGACAATTTTCATAAGAATTGCTCACCAGGTCAACCACCGTTGTTACTCAGATATTGAAGTCACTATGAACATTTTCATAACATTCCGTTCTCAGACAAACAACAGTCATTATGAAAATTTCCATAAACCGTACTATCCCTCTAGCTATGATTTTTTTTATAAAATGTACTATCGCTTTCGCTATGAAAATTTTCATAAACCGTACTATCCGTCTCACTATGAACATTTTCATGGAGCGTAATATCCGTCTCACTATGAACATTTTCATAAAGCGCAATATCGCTCTCACTATGAAAATTTCCTAAAATGTGATATACCTCTCGGTATGAAAATTTTCATAAACCGTAATTTCACTCTCACTATGGAAACTTTCATAAAATGTAATATACCTCTCGCTATGAAAATGTTCATAAATGTTCATAAAGCGTAATATCACTCTCACTATGAAAATTTTCATAAAATGTAATATACCTCTCACTATGAAAATTTTCATAAACAGTTCTATCACTCTCACATATTGAAGTCGAAAATTTCCTAACATTACTGTTTTCTGACACATATTAGTCACTATGAAAATGTTCATAAAACGTACCATCGCTCCCACATATTGTAGCCGCTATGAAATTTTCCGAACTTTCCCGTTATCAGACAAACATTAGTCACTATGAACATTTGCATAATATTTCCGTTCTCTGACAAACATTATTAGCAATGAAAATGTTCATAAACGGCACTATGAAAGCATGAAGCGCACTTACGAAACTTGCCAATTATATTCTCATTGTTCATCACATACATGTAATGAGGTCAATATGAAAAGGTTGATAATATTTTCGTTCTGAATCAAGCATTTGTCACTATGAACTTGATCATAAAATGCAGTTAGGTTTACTAATTGACGGTTAATTGTCACAATGTTAATGTTCCAAAAATATGTCAAGTTAACGGACTCTCTGAATTATACCATAACTGCGGCACGTGTAATAAACAGCAACTGACATGACTCTTACAGCAAGGAATCATGTTTAGACAAACAATCTTGTTAAATATTAGTTAGATGGTTAGTGATTGAAACAGATATTGCAAACAGAAATAGGAACATACTTGTGACTGTTACTGGCAACATTGGGTTTATGCGATTTATGTGTAGTTCCGGATAAAATATAACACCTATTTAGGCTAATAACGATATACAATGTATGTTGCTTTAGAAACATGACGGGCGTTTCATTCTTGGAATAGCGAACGGTGTAGACCCTGATCAGACTACACGGATTTGCATACTACACTGGTGGCATACCCCATAAGTCCCGTGTTTCCAGTCTCATCCACAAATACAGTTGTTTTACGCAAACAATGAATAAATACTAAACCTTGTATTTTCATGTGGGGCATGCACAATAAAGCAGACTGCATAGACATACATGCAAGTGTTGCCAAGTAACAAAGCTGTTCAGTGAAATCGACCTTAGACAGTCGGACATGATGTTCTAATTCACATGTATACATATGTGTCGTTACCAACTATCATTTGTCTTCCTTACGCATCAGGAATCAGAAATAAACGTTCGTTCCATCAAATAGATTAACGTATTGTATTCCTGTAGTGACATATAAACAAACGAGTTAAAAGATGACCATACTATATACATGTATGACAAACATTACGTCACAAGTGATGATCGGAAACAGTGCAAACTAGAAAGAAAGTCCCAAATAACAAAGGAATTGCCCCTTAAATATAGAATCCATATGAAATTCATCACGCGCAAATGACGTCCATGTTACAGTAGGTATACATGTAGGTACGATTATCATAATACTTGTATGTAGGGTTGGCCCTAAGCAAAACTAAATAACGTATACATGCCTGAGTAAAATCCGGTGTTCCGCAGTCAAAACGGAAAGCGAGACAAGCCGCCGAAATTATAAGCATGGTCAGTGCAGGCTGACACAAGTGCCAGTCAGGGTCGGTTATCTAATTAATTGGTTCATACGTTCAGTCAGCCAATCAGATGTTCCATAATATTCGCGGTAAAAACGATGGGGGCGGGATTAAATGCTGTGCCGGTATTCAAATATGGATGCATCATTAACCCTTATAATGCTGAATTCCACTTTGTCGTCTGCTTTTTAATTTTAGTTTTCCACCGGTCTCTGTAGAGCCGGTGGCATATCCGTGTGTCCGTCCGTGACAAGTTCGCCGGAGTTTCGAAAATAAATCTGCCACCCTGTGGAATTCGCACATTTTATTGTACGTAATGAAAACCTGTTTTGTAAGCACCTGATAATTGTCTCCAATGTAGACAATTATCATGTGCTGTCCAACATGTGCATTGTTTCAAGTTAGCATTCCTAAAAATTACTTATTTTTGCTGACCGCCAAAAGATTTAACTTGCGAAATCTCGTATCATACGGACCGAGCATAATAAAATTTGAATACAGCTGAATAATTAATTGAATTAACTTGAATTTCAAGTTAGCATTCCTAAAAATTACTTATTTTTGCTGACGGCCAAAACATGTAAATTGCGAATTTGAAATCTCATATCGTAGCCACCGAGCATACAGGGATCCTCTAGATTATCGGACACAAATGGCAGGTTTTTTATGATATTTTTCTTAAAATAGCAGCTACGGGCATACAATTTGCACAGAACAATCTTCGGTTCTTGTTTTCTCAACGCATGCAAACTATTTAGCAAACTGTGCCATCTTTCTCACTTAAAATTGGGTCAGATCATCAGTCGTAAGATTGCCCTAAAATTAACATCGACAATCAATTATCCGGACAAATGTATGACCGTCTTATAACTTGTATTCTCACCTTACAATCATAATTTTATCGCATGAAAACCAGTATAAACAGCATTGTGTAGTTTTGCAGAAAAAAACAATCAACATTCGCTTCTTGGAAAACATCGTATTTATAGAATGTATTGTATTTATAGAACAACTCTGCAATGACGTAATTGGCGCACTCGATTGAGCTCTTCATAATTTGGTAGAAAAATCCGCGGTAATGAGGCCCATAAAGGAAATTATGATCGTTTCGTACACTGGTGTTTTCGCACCTGTCGATTTTACCCACGAATTAATATGGGTGCGAAATGGTGCGTAATGGATTGCATTACGCAAACATTGTATTAGCGAGCCTACCTCACCAAACCCGTGGTTACCTATGTAAACAGCGGGTTTGGTGAGGTTGCCGCGCAATAGGTAATGCGGTCAAATAGGTCACGATGCAGTGACTATTTTCAATCAATAACTTATGTTGTAAGCGATTGTAATGTGTATTTTCAATATTTATATTATTAAAATGTATCATATCGGTACCCCTTTAAGTAATATTTGTATATTTTAAATGTAATGATGTTGTCATGAAGCGCATGAATATAAGTATTAATTAATCCAGTTTATATTGAGGCAAATCACACAGCCTAAAAAACATAGTGCTGGAGTATAAACCATAGTATCGTATATTATTCATAAGTATATCACTATTAAACATTAATTACAATATGTATGCATATTATTAAAACAGTAGATGCTACCGCTGTTTCGCTGTATGTGATATTTATAACAAAATATTTTTTTTATTCGTCCGCGTACGGATTTCTGTCACACAAAGCGCCATTTTCAGTTCATATTTTGACCTGTGCATATGAACCGGACTAAGTTTAAACAACGCTCGATTCCGTCCAATTCAGATTTTGTCTGCAGAATGTTCAGACTAACTACATATTAAGTAATGTTGCTAAATAAGTGTTAACGGCTGGAACATGGTTATCACTAAAAGGAAGAAAGCCAAACCAGTCGTATTATTGAAAAATAAGATTTACCTGAGACCTCATGGAGGCCGCCATTAATCCAGTGTAAACAATAGACCGTGTGATCCCATTTCCTGAGTAACCCCCGCTTAGTGAAACGATGTGCTAATCATGATATTATGTTCCCCAATAATTGGAAACGGTTTGAATTTCTCGGTAAAAGCTACGAAAGTCATAAAAATACGATGTATATTTAACATTGGATACGCTTAAACGGTATTACTCTCTCATCGGATCGTCAGTTTTCGTCGATAGCGATTTAACGTACTGATCTGGTCTTAATTTATTGTCAACTTTCAACGCCATTTACAGAATATATGGTTAATTTTGGAAATAAATAACGGCAAATTACGATGACGTCTGCTCTGAAATATCTGTCAACATGCGGACGTAATTTAAGGAAATCGATTATATTTTAAGGCTACATCTGTGACTAATTACGAATTTATGTATGGTCTTTTGGCTACACCCGACACAATTACACAGATCTAGTTGTAAATACACGTCGCTCTGTGTGGGGAAAAAAATCGATAATGCGTAGTTGTGTGTGACGAGGTGTTGATCTGATGACTCCACACAGCTGTGACCCTTTAGGCAATGTTTTGAAATTGACGTGTCGTTTTGATGTGTGGCCACAACAACCTCACTGTCGGAGACACATGACAATTAACGATATTACTCTCGATTATACACAGATTCTATTAGACGGCTGGTTATTTAAAATAATGATTAGTTCAGTACACCTTTCGCCGATATTGTTTTTAGAAAATCAGTAATATTTTCCGTAAATGGTGTTGAAAAGTTGACAAAAATTCTATCATCGTATTTAGTTGTGCCGATATTGTTTTTAAAAAATCAGTAATTTTTTTCCGTAAATGGTGTTGAAAATTGACCAAAATATATAGCCGCATTTCTCCGATATTCGTTTAGAAAATCACCAATATTTTCTGTAAATGGTGTTGACACAAAATGCAGCGTTCACGCGGAATTCAAATAAAATACAAAATAATAATTTAATAAATAGACGCCGATGGCTACTGTGTTTGCGGCCAGTGAATTCTGGTCGTGGTAGCCACAGGCGCAGTTCGAACAGTGTTGTGAGCAGATGGAGGACAATAATTATTTCAAATTCATAAAAAATTGTTTGCTGTCCGAAAATTAATTAATTGTGACAGCCAAAAAAAAAAGATTTTGGGACAGTAAAACATTATATGGTATAGACAGTATAGACAGTACCTCAAACTTAAGTTTTAAAACAGTAACAAACTGTCTGTGTATATTACTTAAACTTAAAACATCAGTAACAAACTGTCTGTGTATATATTACTTAAAGACAGACACTTTAATTGTTGGTAAGTTTCTATCAATTTATAGGTATTTTTTATTAAAATATCATAAAATTGAAAATAAAATATTAAAAAATATTAAAATCACAAAAATAATATATATGGAGAATTTTTTTTTATACCACGTCGAGGTTTGAACCCCCGACCCTTTCGGGAATCTGTAATTAAATCATTGAAGCCGGCGACCTTAACCTCACGACTGTTGCGCCATTTTATGACAATCACAGTTATACAGAAGTGCTTATCAGTATTACGCCACCATTTGAACGTAATAATTATTAAATTATTTGCAATTTCCTCCATCTACAACAATACCGTTACGAGATACGCTATTGAAACAACATGTATTAGTACCCATAACATAACAAAGTAATGTATCATTATATATCACAGGAGATAGCTTAAAACTATATATTCTAATCATAAACAGAACAAACCGCTTGGCTCGTATGAAAATAGTTCGCGTGATATTGATTATCTCCCTTGCCGAAAGTAGTTCAGTGATTTATTAATTCCAAATAAGACGTGTTTGCGTAATGTGGGTCCGAAATGGCTTGGGGCGATTTGGCCTTGAAACAATTATTATTTGTTTTTGGATAAGTAGCGCTTCGTTCTTTTTCTATTATGATACATTTTCGCATTCATTCCTATTTGCACTGTATTGTACATTGTGTATTAAACAGTCTGAACATGATATTGGAGGAATGCCTCGTATCGTCTGCATACTTCGCTCAACAGAGTATTGAACAACTCTATAGGGGGCCTCAAATTATGCGCATGCGCAGTGACAGATTCAAACCCCCGCGCGACGTTTGACGTTGTAAACAACTTGTGGACATAGTTGGGGGGAATGTTTTCAGCAAACTATACTAAAATGTTTACCTTGGCGATATATTATTCACACTGGCATGGAAACAGCAAGCATCTGAGTTAATTAGATGTGTTCGTTGCAAAATCGGATCAAATGAATGCGTTTAATTAACAGCTATTTTCATTTGTCCGATAAATTGTTTGACCGGATAATTGGTCGGACCCCTGTAGTTAAATTTTAATACACCTGAGTGTATTGCATACTTAATGGGATTAACTTGAATGTCAAGTTAGCAGTCCTAACAAATACTCATTTTCGCTGACCGACAAAAAATTTAACTTGTGGAATCTCATATCATACCGACCGAGCATAATTAAATTGGAATACAGATGAATTTAAATTTATAGCATAATTAATTGAATTAACTTGAATTTCAAGTTAGCAGTCCCAAATATTTCTGAATTTTGCTGACCGCCAAAAAATGTAACCTCCAAAAATCTCATTACATACCGACCGAGCATGAATAAATTTGAATAATTAATTGAATTAACTTGAATTTCAAGTTAGCTGTCTCAAATAAATTACTGAATTTTGCTGACCGCCAAACAATGTAACTCGCAAATATCTGCATTCATCATGTTCATAGTAATTAATTGTTCATGCCAGCCAGAAAAATATTTTATTTGTGAAGTCTAAAATCTTACAAACCGACCATAATTTTTGCAAAATATCGCATTCATGAAAATGAATGATTTATGTAACTCTCAAATCTTAAAAAACGAGCATATTTTTTTTTTGAAAAATTGTCGCATTCATCACTGAAACATTAATTATGTATGCCGGAAGACAAAATATTTCATTTGTGAAGTCTCAAATCTTACAAACCGAGCATAAATTTTTAAAAATAATTAATGATCTTCTTCTCAGAGGTTTGTTGCAGAGATAAGCATTTGTTTAATTTATATTGGCAAACTGCTGAATTTACATGAAAAATAATTATTTTTGCTGACCACAAAAAACTGTAACTTGTGTGACTTGAGTATCATAGCATACCGACCGTGCATAATACATATTATATTTCCAGAAGATTGAATTATGTTATTCAACTTGTCTAAAGCTCTAATTAAGCAACATATTAAACATAGACATAGATAACGGCATGCTATTGACTGGCAAAATGTCGCTGTTCCATGAATTGCAACAAAATGATGTAAACAAGACGATTCTTAACTTTAACGTCATAATTTATTTGGTTATTTACACTTTTGAAACTACCGGTATTAAAACATGCAATGTAAATATAAGTAATGGTCCATATGAGATGAGAGCGATTACATTACGCCCTATAGTCTATACAAAAATCACAAGATTTAGCCTTTAGTTATATTACATACCTAATATGTATATCATAAAGACATATGTCATCATATAACCCAAATATCGCTACCAAATATGGAGAAATACACAAATACACGCACGTAATTATACATCTGACTGAACAGAATCTGGAGAACGAAAATGCAATTCACACAGAGAGTGAAACCAGTAGACTGGTGCATACACAAATGTGGCTGTGACTGGAGAAATGGGGCTTATATCTTTGTATCTATATGAACAACGTCGTTGACCTAGCTCCTTATATGTGGCTGTGACTGGAGTAATGGAGCTTATGGGATTTGTGACCAGTGTAGTTCCTGATCAAATAGCATACTCCTGTAGCCTGATAACGATCTATAATGCTTGTCAGAAGCATGATGGGTGTTTCATCGATGGAATAGTGAACAATGCAGATCTGGATAACCACTGGTTGAAAAACCCATAAACCCCATTTTTCTCGATGACATTGCATGTCGGGACCGACCTTTTAAGTCCCCCCATCCGATAGGACTAGGCTAGCACGCAGTTGTCTTGCCCAAGGACACGCCGAAACTGCCATTCGGAGCAGGTCGAGGTGGGAATCAAACCCGGAGTCTCCCGATCCGCAGTCCGACGCTCTACCTACTGAGTTAATCCGGCCACCTTATTTACATAATGCTAGTGATTTTATATTAGTACGAAGCACGGTTGGCAAATATGTGCAGCTTTATACGACTGCAGCAAATTTCAGTTTTCTCTTCCCTGCTACTTAGCATATTAACCACAGTGTGTGCGACCAGCATTTAAATGCCGTGATATATTATTAAGATATATTGCATGATTACATTTCACGAAAATCGTTTTATGATCTGATGGTCGGACACCTTAATAAACGACATGAATATGTGATATACATCAAAGTGCACACTTTTGTGATTACCAAACGATCTGATAATAATACGAGGCCTGGTAAAACAGGGCGTATGGCAGTGGAGACCAGTGTAGCTCCTGCTCCATCAAACCAGTATGCAAATGATTTAGCTCCTTACATGCTCCTGATCTGGTGCCAGGTGTCACAGGTGGAAGACTCATTAACAAATCCTCGAACCCCACCCAATCCAAATATACAGTACAATACCACATGGGTGGGGCAATGTGATTTATTTAATAAACATAATGTACGGTAGCGGTACGAGACCACGTGGGTGGGGTAATGGGATTTGTTTAATAGGCATTTTTTGTTTGCGTCACATGTCCGAGTCTTCCACCTGTGCCAAGTGGTCCTTCCAAAACTGACAAAGATTCCCACTGGAACGGTATAGCACATTTCAATGAAGAAATACCAATCTAACCATAGTCAAATCACCAAATTTTCAACTTGTGCGCTGGATATATGAAAGTAGTTTAACTTATCCATTCATAATTTTAACCTGCAACGGGCAATAGGGTTATCCCTGGCTGTAACAGTTTCTGTAGCTGAAAACCTAATTACAAATTACAGATATTTAGTGTTATATACCAACTACAAAGTAAATAGCGGTAGGGAGAAAACATTTACATAATGTATAAGTTTCAGGTTTGTGAATTTCGAACAGAAAAGTCTCTATGTGATGTAAATTGGGCAAATTATTTATAAATTATAAACATGATACTAGGAAGATGTTGGAAGTATTATGCAGGTGTATTGTATTCGTTGTTAATGTTGTCCCATGTACCACGCTATCTCCCACACATAAATATATTTTAGGATATTCACGTCAGTTACAAACTTATTCGGCTTACCCAATAATTGTCGGTGAATGGCCACGGATACAGGTGCACAAAGAGCTATTTTAGAACATGACATACTGAAGAGAGTTTCTGTTTATATTACTTTAACCCTGTCAACCCTAAGGAGCAACATGTGCAAACACTGTAGATCTACGGTATTTGTTTTTAATTTCAATTTTTTGAAAAACAAATACCATTTACCAAGATATATCGGCTCTATGTATGTCCTGCGGCGACATGCCGTTCAAGAAGAAGGCACAATCAAGATTTTTCTTTTTTTTCTTTATAGGCGGTACCCTGTGTAGGTTGGTCCTGGTCCTGGTCCTGGTCCTGGTCCTGGGTCCTGGTCCACCAGGACCAGGTCCTGGTCCTGGTCCTGGTCCTGGTCCTGGTCCTGGTCCTGGTTTCAATAAAAGCACCCCATATAAATATAGCCAGGACCAGGACCAGGTCCAACCTACACAGGGTACCCACTATGAAACAAAATTAAAAAAAAAAACCGAGTGAGATTGCATATTTTCCGTCACACTTTGTCAAATGGGCTTCGGACACGCTCTTCGCCAGGACGGCGGCCGCGCGAAAGTCAGTCAACCAGCTGAGTTTTTCCGGTGTAGCCACGAATGCGACGTGACGCCCGCCACGGCCCCTATACAAACACTATCGACGGGGTCAAGCAGCCAGCCATCGAGAGGATTACTCGAAACGTCCGAGAATAACCACCGAGGTGGCCGGAACTCTATTCCGGTACAAGAGCCGAGTTTCTTGCTCAGCGATGGACATGTCAGTCGAGACTGCTGTGGGTTTTTTGTGCCCATTACAGTGTCGACAGCGCAACCCGTCGGGGTGTTACCCCCCACCACCCAGAAGATAGAGTGGCGGGGTGTTACCCGTCCGGGGGCCTAACCCGCAATATCGTCGCATCTGTCGCTGCAACTGTACCGCGGCCCGTGATGTAATGGAGGACCGTCGGGCTGCCGGGGGCATCAAAGGGCAGGCATCTCTCGGCTAATTAGCATCATCGCCAACGAAAAACGAGACTTTCCCACCGGGGCGACCGGCGGTGACGTTCCTCGTCCCCGTTGAGTCGGTCTAACGACACCTAATATTCTCGATTTTAAAACCACTTTATGCAATTGCTCGTCGGCTGGTTGACAGTGTCGCTCGGCCGTCGCACTGATTAACGTGTCCGTGTGTCTGTGCCAACACCGATGCCATCGGAAGGTTGTTGTTGTGGTGGCTGATCTGTCGCCCTGACTGACTAGCAAGTAATGTTTGCCGGAGAAAAATCGTTAAGCGTCTCGGTAGTAGGACCACGTCTAGTGCGAACGAGTACCAAATTCGACTAGCACGACTCGCACCTAACGCGCCACGGGCAATCGCCAGTACTATGCGGCTAAAGTGGAGTCGGTAGGTCAGACTTAAAACGTTAACGATCGTCTATCCCAGCCAAGTTCGCGGAACTGGGTTACCAACCTGTCGGTTAGTCACGCCAAGACCGGGAAGCTGCCTTTGACCCTAACTAAACACACTGACTATGTGTGTCTCGTCTGGAATCGCAGAGCAAAATCCGACGAGACGCGGCTGACACTGGCTTTTATACCAGCTGAACGTATTGAGCTCACTCTCATTATTGTTCTGTTATCTCGGCGCCCATTGGACGACGGCCGACGCATTCACGTAATGGCCTTTCTGCTTGGCCGCTACAAATAGGACAGGCTCTCTTGAAGGTACGTATCAAATGACAGTCGTGACGTAACTTTGAGTGTGTGACGTCATCACGTCGGTCGTGACGTCGGCACGGCGTTGTTGAATCGCTCAGCGCAATGCTGCAACATGCAAAACTTCAACTCCATTCACTGTCGATGCGGTAGTCACATTTTGTTCAGGTCTTCGAATTTGAGGCACTTGCGATGCAGGCTTTCATGCGAGACAACATTTCTGACATGTTAAAATGTTCGCATCTCACTCAAGTTGTTGAGCAGTTACCCCACCCACTAGGCTCAACATGTAAAACTTCAACTCCATATTACTGTCGATGCGGTAGTCAGATTTTGTTCAGGTCTTCGAATTTGAGGCACTTGAGATGCAAGCTTTCAGGCGAGACTACATTCCTGACATGTACAAAATTTCTCATCTCACTCAAGTTGTTGAGCAGTTACCCCCCCCACATGACTTCATGTAAAACTTCAACTCGTCATATATGTCGATGCAGTTACGGTCTTCGGATTTGCGGTACTTGAGATGCAGCCTGTCAGGCGAAACTACATTCCTAACATGTTAAAAGTTTCGCATTTCACGAAAAAATATTTGACCGTTACCCCACCACTCGAATTTGAGGTACTTGACATAAAGGTTTTCAGGCGAGACTACATTCCTGACATGTTGAAATTTTCGCATCTCACTCGAGTTTTTGAGCAGTTACCCCACCCACTTGATTTAGCATGTAAAACTTTAATCAGCTCCATGTCACTGTCGATGCGGTAGTCAGATTTTGTTCAGGTCTTCGAATTTGAGGTACTTGAGATACAGACTTTCATGCCAGACTACATTCCGGAAATGTTAACATAATCGCATCTCACTCAAGTTGTTGAGCAGTTACCCCACCCACTCGGCTCAACATGTAAAAAAACGTCAACTCCATGTTACTGTCGGTGCGGTGGTCAGAATTCGTTCAGATCTTCGGGTTTGAGGCACTTGAGATGCAGGATTTAAGGCGAGACTACATTCGCGACATGTTAAAATGTTCGCACTCGCCTAAAATGTTGGCCAGTTGTTACCCCACCCACCTGAATTAACATGTAAAACATCAACTCGCCATAGATGTCGATGCAGTGGTCTGATTCTGTTACGGTCTTCGGATTTGCTGTACTTGAGATACAGGCTTACAGGCGATACTACATTCCTGACATGTTAACATTTTCGCATCTCACCAAAAATGTTGGACCGTAACCCCACCCACTTGATTTAACATGTAAAACTTGAACTCCATGTCACTGTCGATGCGATGGTCAGAATTCGTTCAGGTCTTCGGGTTTGAGGCACTTGAGATGCAGCCTTTAAGGCGAGACTACATTCCCGACATGTTAAAATGTTCGCATCTCGCCTAAAATGTTGGTCAATTACCCCATCCACTCGGCTCAACATGTAACATTTCAACTCCATATCACTGTCGATGCGGTAGTCAAATTGTGTGCGGGTCTTCGAATTTGAGGCATTTGATATGCAGGCTTTAAGGCGAGACTACATTTATTAAAATGTTCGCATCTCGCCTAAAATTGGTCAATTACCCCACCCAGCTGACTTAACATGTAAAACTTCAGTCAGTCACAGATATCGACGCAGTGATCGGATCGGATCGATCAACATCAAAACGCGAAGCAGAAATCATTGCCAGACAACATGAAGACAACGGCTCTTTTGAGGGCCACATTATGCACTCACGAAAGAGAACTTTTGCAATAAAGTGTGTTCGCCGCTGACGTTTTAGCTTTGAAACTGTGGGCAAAAAAAAGGGTATTTTTCAAATAGGGGGTGGGGGGTAATTTCTAGAAAAAACTGCCAGTGAGATTACCATCACACGGTCGATCACGCCAGAAATAATCGACTCACAGAAAACCTGAAGTTTGGTTTATTTTACGATCGCCAAGGAGTCTCTTACCCACTACCAATGGGTCTATGCTACTCATATGTATCCCATGGCTATCAATGTGAGGTAGCTACTAATGAACTTTAACGAACATCCGACTAATGTATCAAGAGATATGCAAAATGTTGATGTATACCCAAGATTTGGCGGACGTGACATATATTACAAGGAAAGTAGGTCATGGTCACCTGAATGGCCTATGATGGTTAGATATCAATGTAAGCAGACTACTGATGAAGTTTGGCGAAGATCCGACAAGCATATGAGAAGATATGCGAAATTTAGATGTACAAAGTGTTGACGGACATGACCAATATTGCAAAGAAAGTACACAGGCCTCGATAAATCCACTCATCCACTCGCAGTGATGAGTGAATTTTCGATCTGGACGAGTGGTAATTTGAAGGGAGTGCGGCATAAACATTAAAATATAAAAACGAATATATGACTTGAAATCCAGTCTGGACGAGTGGAAAATTAAGAATTTGTCGAGGTCTGATTACAGTACGTCAAAATTATATTATTGCCCTAAAAATCCTGGGTTAACCCGGAGACCGCTACACTGTACCGCATCATAGCATTATGGAAAACTTGCTGCCGACTACTGGTACTGGATAACTGGGATATAATGGGTTCAGGCCGGTATTAA